>BQNB010004304.1:0-108670 GCA_026074375.1 Tanacetum coccineum | reverse complement strand
ATTTATTTGGTGACCGTTTACATTCATTGATTATTTTTAGTCTACGCGATTTAGCTTAAAGGTAAATATTTAAGTAAACGCGTATCGGAGCTAAAATAAATAGTGGTCATTAATAGAGTCGTACAATGACATGAAAATGAGAAATGTTACAACCGAGTCCTAAGCTAGCATTTACTTAGAAGTCATAGAGAAAAAGTGAAAGGACATGTTTTGAAAGCATTTAAAACTCTCGCTCGAACTTCATTTATTCACCCGTGCTAGGTGCGCAAATGTTATCGATTGTCGAGAGACATGTCGGAGAAGAATATTTTTGGTATTTTTAAAAATTTTTTGATTTTATATTTTGCTTTTATAGATTTTATATTTTTGTATTTTCTTTTTTTTGGTTTTATATTTTTGTATTTGTTTTTTCTTAAATATTTATAAATCAAAATAAAGAGAAAGATAAAAAATATTTACAAGTCGAAGTTTCCATCAGCAGTAATAGTTGTTGCTAGAGTTGAAGAAGATGAAGTTGAATCTTGTTGTTGTTGACGTTTATCGGATGCATCAGCAGTAGTAACAGCGAAAGACTTTGAAACAACTTGATTTTCTCCATTTGAATAATTCAAAAAACAAATGATCGAATAGACTTTCCAACTCTATCATTGACGTCATGACTATCATATCTACTGAAGTAAGAACAAGAAGATTTCTCTTCTTTTTAAGGTAAAGAGCATTGAAGCATACACTCCCCTTTTATTTGGAGCTTGGGTTATGCACTGAAGTGTACATAAGCCATTGACTTAAGCTAACAAACATTGAATGTTTCGAAAGTAGCTCAAGACCGAAAATATTTCTCTTTTCTTTGTTAAGGATAAACGCACTAACACGTACATTTTCCTTTTATTTGAAGAACGGGTTGCAATCTGACATTTGATTACAAGCCATTGAAGAAGGCTCATCAATTATCGCATTCATTGTCTCCATGATTTTCTTTGTCCTTTGGTTTATACTCGGAAAGCAATGGAATTAGCAGAGTATCAAGCCAATTTTGGCAACCTGTCATAGAGAAAGTTGAACTTGGAAACCGTCTGCTGATCGGTTCCTGAGGGTTAGAAGTACATGCATTATCACCTTTAGGGCAGTCAGATTGACACACAGATTCACTGGTTGCAATTATTTTTCCTTTAAGATTAAACATTCTTCCAGTTGGTGACCACCTAAGGCAAGATCTAGGTTTTCTAGGTGAAGCAAGACTTTGTTTGGACCCTACCTTTTTAGGTTTCCAGACATGAGCCTTATGTTTCTTTTGATTTGCACTTTTTGAAACATTAGCACTTTGGTTTTTCTTTCTAGATTTCATGCCATTCACATACTGAAGCACACATTCATCATGATTAGCGGTATATAGACATTGCTTACATGTAGCACAAATAACCTCATATTTTTCATTTCGAGTTGCAAGCTTAATGTTATTACATTCAAATGACATATGGTTTGGATAGTTAGAAGAATGTAAACTCCTATGGTTTTCTTCTATTTTCTCTAACTTATTCAAGAGGCAACTATTCTTAGACTTAAAAGGGACCTTATCACTCTTAGGATTGTTCCTAGGCTGTGGTCTTCTGGTCCTAGTAGTGCTTTTAACGTCTTTAGGAGAGAAACCATTTGTTTTGGAATTTACATCGTTCTTAGTGATGACATGAAGTTGTGAAACAGTGATCGGTTTTGTCCTAACGCTTGCTTTTACATGTTTGTTAGGCACAAAGTTGTCTACCCTAGAAGCTTTAAAAGGATTGGTCCTAAATATTCCTGGAGCAATCACTCTTTCATTATTCACAACAGTTGATTCACGAGAGGTAGGAATCGAGTTTGTAGTGACTGGTTTTGACAAAGCATTCATCTCACCAACCTTGGGAAAGGCCGTAGATTTAGGTAGAGGAGTTACAGCATACAGTTTGGGTCTAGAAGAAGAAGGTGGTTTTCCCAAGATTGATTGCTTTGCAAACTTAGTATTCGCACTCGTTCCACGAGTGGTGTCCTTTTGTTCAGAAACCATATCAAATAACTGAGCTCTCAACTTAGCATTTTCATAGATCGTGTCATGTAATTTATCTTGCAAAGAGTCAATTATAGCTTTGGTTTGAGTCTGTGTCACTTTGATAGAGTCAAACAGGTTCTTGTATGCAGTCTTAAGATGAGCATTTTCTTTTTCATAATTCCAAACCTGATACTCTAATTCTACGTTCTCATTTTCAAGTTTCTGAGGCAAAGGATCAAGGGTATCTGATACACATGGAGTATCCTTATTTTTACCCTTTTGATCTCCCAACTGAGCTTGCAACCGTTTGATCTTTTGTTGCATGTCATTATAAGCTTTATCGTACGAAATTTTGTCATATTTGCATTCTTCACACTTTTTGTACCAATCATTCCAAAGTTTAGCATATTCATTCTCCTTTTTAATGATACAATTTTCAAATCGTTCTTTCGTACGGTCAGTCTGTTTGGTGATTTATGATTAATCTACAACAGATGGATTTTGCACAATAGACATAATATCTTGACTGACAACTGCTCTCAAGAGACGCTCAATTTCCAATTCCAATGCCTTGTGCTTAGCAAGAGATTCATCAGCTTCTTTTGCAAGAGATTGGAAGTCTCGAACAAATTTGGCTGCTTCTTTCAAAAATTGTATTTCGAAATTTTGCACTCTAGCGTCAACTTGGTTAACGATAGGGAAAATTTCATCTTTTACAATTTTGTGAATCTCTTGGTGAGCAGAAGACGACCAATTGTGTATATCCAAAGTCATTTTTTGTTTGACAACACGTTGAAGAGTCACAATGGTGCTTTTTACCTCATTTAGAAATTTTCGTGCAACACTTGGTGTAGTATCATCCGAAAATTCTTCATTTGGTATTGAAAATGATTTAGAAACATTGGCCGTTTTGGAAGTATTTGAAAAATACACCTCTTCTCGTGACTTGGCCGTTTGAGAAACAAAAACCCCCGAAAGATGATTAATCTTTGTATAATTTGCCGGTTTTATTTCTTTGTTCAATTGTTTCATTTTTAAGCGACTCTCTTGAGCAAGTTGCAGTGTCTCCTCCGAATCATACACAGCAGGAGGATCATGCTTTTCTAATAGAACTTTGCCATTATACAAACTCTGTTGTTTCTGCTGAGCTTGCTTGAGATAAAAAGGATTTTGATAACCCAAAGCCATTTTCTGTTCGGTGTGGTAAAACGAGTCTGGCTTAGGTGAAAGCATGTGCATCGTTTGAATCGATTGACCCGTTTTAACCAAAATATTATCTAATTCCTTTATCTTATTCTCAAGTTGAATTTGTTTATCAAGAAGCTCGTCTTCGCGTATTTTGAAATCAGACTTCAACTTTTTCTTTTCTTCAAGAAGAGAAGAAACAGTTGATTTTTCCTTTGAAAGCTGTTTATTTAAATTTGAAATTTCCTCATTCAAAGTCGTTATTTGTTTACCGGAACTTAAGTGAAGTGCATTTATCTTTTTAGTAAGACATTGTTCTTGATAAACAGACTTTTGATAACATCTTTCAAGTTTGTCATATTTTTCTTGACTAATTTCAAAACACTTTTCTTGATTTTTATATCTAGCAAGCTCAGTGGTCAAATCAGCATTAGTTTCTTTCATTTTGCGATTGACCGAATTGACTTTCTCAACTTCAGCAGCTAAATTATGAAATAATGATTCATGGTACGCACGTGTTTCCTCAACCGTTGCAGAATGTTGTTCTACTGTTCCCCCACTTTGTTCCATACTAGAAACCGCAGAAATGACATTACTATCATTCTGTTGTACTTGGTGTGGTTCAGGAATGGGCTCGAGTAGTTCAGTATACTACTCTTCTTGAGTAAACATATTGAATATATCATTATCATAACATTTTTCAAAATGGTGTACCTCAGCTGATCCATCTGAATCATAAACGAGAGCTTTGTCAGACTGAGTACCCGATGTAGATGCTTGCTGCAAATTATCCTGTAAATTATAGTTGGCAGTTACTTTCTTAATCTCATTATAGGCACCTGCAGCAGCCATGAAATCAAATTCCTCATAATTGAGTTGGATCCCTGCTTCTTCCTTTTGAGCAATCAGCAACTGAGTCTGAAGATAAGCATCATCCCTTTTCCGTGGCTTAACTGTGCAGTTGCTGGCATAATGACCCTCTCCTCGACAGTTGTAACACCTTATCGGATTACCATTGATACCATTACCATTACCCTCAGCCAGTGCTGCTATAACATTTCCATTCCCATACTGATTTGTAATCCCTGGAACAACACTAAGCCCATTCTGATTCCCAACATTCTAAGTACCATGATTCTAAATTGCATTATGTCTAACCAAATTTCCTATATTCTACACTGCATTCTCTCTAAACTGGTTCCCAACATTATCATCAACCATTAGCATATGTCTGTCTTGATCTATATTCATACCCGATTAAGCAATCTGATTGTAGCAAGGGTTTGATAAACTTCTTTGGTTGTTGTTTGTTGGAGTGATGTTGTTTAGCTGAAATGCCTTGGACATGAGTTCAAGTGCCATGTCTAATGCAGTTGTAGGATCTGAGATATCTTCGGGATTTTTCATTGGTTGTTGCATGTAGTTCGTCTTGAATGAAGGTTGTGAGACAAAGTTATTGTTGGGTTGTGGATGTTGTATGTAGGTAATGAGTGATGAGTGATCTGGGTGAAACGATGTCTAAATGTTTGCCATTAATGACAAAGGATCATGTGTGTTTGCAATTCGTTGTGCTCTAAAAGCATTGATGTCTTGATGAGTCAACATTGCAAAAGTGATGTGAAATGATATGGTAGGATCTTTTATGGATAAAGTGATTGTTGTTGTGGATTTAAATCAATAAACGTTCACGGGATTTTACAAATCTATGATTTAAACCGAGAAAAAAAAGACTTTTTTGAGACTTTACAAAATCAAGAAGAAACCGTGAAGGAATAATTGTTGAAAAATCGCTGTTGTTGTTGAAGAATTTAAGCATTTGTTGACGAATAATGAGCGAAAACGATAAACGGTTACTACACTTTCAACTTAAAATGATTAACGGTTGATTAAAACACAAATAAGGACTAACGTTGTAATTGAAATCCAATAAAAGTGCTTAACGGTTGTTAATAGAAGTTGTAGGGACTAAAAGTGCAAAACAGTTTTACTTTGGAGGGTTAACGGGCTGAATTAGATCTTTTAAGGACTAACGGTGTAAGCTTAATTCAACAGGGAGGGTTATTAAAGAAGGAAAGGACATGCATTGAATTTGTCATGAAAACCAGGGACCAAAAGTGTCAATTTAAAAATGTAATTAATAAAAGCATGCGAGATCCCTCCTTTTATATCATCATCTTTGTTTAAACTTTGAATAAAACTTAGAACTTTTTTTTATTTGATCCTTTTAAGTGGTACGGTTATCGTCGGTAACAAATAAATATATCACGATGATCGTTGCAAGACCGCGATCGTAATGGTATAAGT
The DNA here is from genome assembly GCA_026074375.1 of Tanacetum coccineum. Classification (NCBI taxonomy): domain Eukaryota; kingdom Viridiplantae; phylum Streptophyta; class Magnoliopsida; order Asterales; family Asteraceae; genus Tanacetum; species Tanacetum coccineum. Next base: position 103,158 of record BQNB010004304.1, on the reverse strand, counting down.
TAGAAGACCCGCGATCAACCGTTACTCGATACCGGAAAACCAAAACTTACACGTTTTACCTTGAATACCTAAGTATAAGATGCCTAGCCTTCCTATGGTATAAATCGTCCTTGTTCAAGTGTATAGTTCGCCTAGTAATGTGGTATTGTTTGCCCAACAAGAAACGTATAACTCGCCTTCAAACTCACAAACGTATACTTCGCCTTCAAACGTGTATAGTTCGCCTTATAGTTCGCCCAAACTCAGACGTGTATACTTCGCCTGTTATGAGGTATTGTTCGCCTGACACACAAACAAAAAAAACCGTACTAGTTGTCTTTTAGCCAAAACACAAGTCGTCCTTTTTGTTTTCTTGTAACAGAAACCAACAAAACAACGTTGTCTTGTTTCAAATCGTGGACCACAAGAACTAACCATAATAAGCTCTAAAATAAGCTGTTAGGACAACGAATAAGCTCAGAGCATAAGCTGTAACTGTTTTGTAGTGAAATTTTTTTTTGCTCTTTTCCTTTTAGGCAACGTAAAACCAAAAAAACTAAGTAGAAGACCTAATAAGCTAGAAAATAAGACGTGTCTTTTAAGCTTTGAAATAAGCTATAAAAAGCTGTGTTGATTCCAAATAAGTTATGAAAACTAGGAAAGAACACGATGGGGATAGTTTTAGAATAAAGAAGACGCGAGCTTTTTATGAATAAGCATGAAAAAACCAGTTTAGCCGTTACCACAAGCTATATATAAAAGTTTGAAAAAGAAAAAAACACCACTGTGTCAAAAGTTACAGAATCAACAATAATGAGTTTGTCGTATAGAAATTATGGTATTAATAATGAAAAATCAAGTGGTTTTAATAAAAATGAATAGAAAGGAGGAAAGAAAAAAATAAGCCGTATGCAGAGTAAGCTCAAAATAAGCCGAACCAATAAGCTTAAATAAACACAACTTAAACCACTAAACCCAACCTTGGCTTTTGATACCACATGTTGGATGTATCATTTTATCACCAAAACACAAAAATAAGAAAAAGATTTTAGAGAGAGAAAAAGCTAGAGAGAGAAATAAAAATAAGAGAAAAATGGTTACTAGCACATGAAAAAAAATGAGAAGCAAAACCCTCTCCACACTTGGAGAAGGCTTTATATAGTTTATGGAAAACTAGAAGGGGATTGAATAGTTTACCGCTTTTTAACTTAAGGTTTTAAAGTGTTTGTTAAAAATTCTAGATTCGAATTTATGTGAATTCAATACTTACACAATATGAACGATATGCTTATCTACATAATTGATATGATAGTATGACGAAATAATGTAAGACAAGAGATAAGAATAAGAACAATCAAACCACAACGCGAGGATTTATAGTGGTTCGGTAACGAAGCACCTCTTAGCCCTACTCCACTCCCCGAGCACCTAACTCGAGAGTTTTCTTCACTATATCAACAAGCTCCCTTATGGCGGAGAAAACCGTACACAACGTTGCTTACACCGATTTACGACACAAAGCTAAATGTCGAGTTTTAATCTTAGCTAGAACCAATCTATCACAACACGACTTCACTACTTGTTCACAACTTCATAACTTCACAACTTCTTCACAACTTTACAACTTCTTCACAACTTCAAGACTTCACTTCACCACACTATTTATATCCCAACTATCTAACACTACTTGGTAAGATCACCACGATCTAACTATACTTACAAAGATTGCCAAGATCTAACTACTACACACAAATATAAGATATACAAATGATTTACAAGTATGTCATGTGGATGCAACAAGATTGCTATGCACACTAAGGTATAATACTTCTTCACTTGATGATGAAAGTATTCTTCTCTTGCACTTGAGTAATTGAGCTTGGATCACTTGGAAACAAAGCTTTATGATTAAATAATCAAAGGATTTTAGAGAGGATATGTGTGCTGTTTTGAGCAGAAAGAATGAGTGCAAAAGGTGAGAAAATTATGGGGAAAAGTCAAGTATTTATAGGACAAACTGGGGGAGCGTCTACCTAGGGCCGGTCCCCTTAAATAGGTAGGCGGTCCCCTTAATTTTAAGGGGGTCGGCCATGTATTTAAGGGGGCCGCCCTAGACTGGGGCTTCCTGTAGGTCCAGCCCTAGATAGTTCTTCAAGCCTGTTAAGGTTATAGAGTACTTATGTAATCACAAGCAACTCTAAGAGAGACTCTAACAAATTAAACTATTGTTTACGCGGAATATAAACAATAGAGTTAAAGAAGAATTACTTAAACAATGATCCTATATGGATCTTTTCTATTAATAATCAAAGTGTTTTTTGATCGTCCCTTTCATCTATGACCGTAGGTTTCTTAAATACTCATGAAACCCTAACAACCTGTTACTTAAGACTCGCTAAAGAGATAAGTATAATCACTTCCTAGGATATCTCATACATATCCTTATCACTAACTAACTATACTATCAACTCGGAGTAAGCATAATACTACCAGGACTAATATTGTTCTATCAGCAGGAATAACTTTTGATCTGCCAGCACTAACTATAACATTATCCTTACCAGTAGGAACTACATACCTACCAGCAGGAACTTTTAGTCTACCAGTAGGAACTACATACCTACCAGCAGGAACTTTCTATCTATTAAAATATTCCTAACAAAGATTGTTGATAAAATATAATGCCTAAAAACATTACTAATATTTTTTCACATCTTTACATTTTGATTATCACAAAATATAAAAACGTTAAACGTAAAATTAAACATAAACAAGTAATTAGTAGTAAACTCTCATTTCAACAGATACATCACTTAAAAGTATGAATAAATAAATGCTTAATGCATTTTATGATCAAAGGACAATTTTATTCAACCTCACACTTTTACAAAATGTTATAAACATTTTTAAAACATTACAAAATATTTTCTACAATTAAAAGAAATGTTTTATTCAAAATAAACATTTTGAAATTCAAATTTTTAGACCTAAAACGACTAAAAAGTTCCAGAAACCCCCCTACATAAAAGACAAACTGGGGAAGCCCTAGTCTAGGGCGGCCCCCTTAAATACACCGCCGTCCCCCTTAAAATTAAGGGGACCGCCCACCTATTTAAGGGGACCGGCCTTAGGTAGACGCTCCCCTAGTTTATCCTATAAATACTGGACTTTTTTCCACAATTTTCTCACCTTTTGCACTTATTCTTTCTGTTCTAAAATAGCCCACACGTCTCATCAAAATCCTTTGATCATTTAATTATAAAGCTTTGTTTCTAAGTGATCCAATCTTAATTCCTCAAGTGCAAGAGAAGAATACTTTCATCATCAAGTGAAGAAGTATTATACCTTAGTATGCATACCAATCTTGTTGCACCCATATCACACACTTGTAAATCATTTGTACATCTTGTATTTATGTGTAGTAGTTAGATCTTGGCGATCTTTATAAGTATAGTTAGATCGTGGTGATCTTACCAAGTAGTGTTAGATAGTTGTGGTATAAATAGTGTGGTGAAGTGAAGTCTTGAAGTTGTGAAGAAGTTGTGAAGTTGTGAAGAAGTTGTGAAGTTGTGAAAAAGTTGTGAAGTTGTGAAGAAGGTGTGAAGTTGTGCAGAAGTTGTGAAGTTGTGAAGTTGTGAAGTCGTGAGCAAGTCGTGAAGTTGTGTTGTGTTAGATTGGTTCTAGCTAAGTTTAGAACTCGACATTTAGCTTTGTGTCATAAATCGGTGTAAGCAACGTTGTGTACGGTTTTCTCCGCCATAAGGGAGTTTGTTGACATAGTGAAGAAAACTCTCGAGTTATTCGGTCATCTTTAATTGATGTTTATATAGAAGAAATAACCCATTCGAGTTGACAAGATGAAGCCGTCACTTTAATCTCAAATCATACTACGTTCTCTCGACATATGATTGATACGGTCCAATAAACCGATGACGTCAAAAATACTACTTGTTTTTTTGAATAATTCTTCGGTGGCAATGCCCACTTCGTCTTCGGACCCAAATTCTTTCTTCTACAAACCCTTTCTTTACTCCGTTTGTAGGAGGAGATTTTATCCTAAAAGAATTGGAGACTTTTCTACAAACTCCGGATGAGTTTACGGATTTAGATGATGATTTCTATGACACGGAAGGAGATATTGTTTATCTTGAGCAATTGTTAAATGAAGACCCATCTCCATCTCCGACCCTAAAGAAGAATGAAGACCTTAAGGAAGTGACCAAGGCAAAACCTTCAATTGAAGAACCTCCAGAATTAGAGTTAAAAGATTTACCGTCTCACTTGAGTATGCTTACTAAGAAGAAAACTCAAGTTACCCTAATGATAGCAAAATTTTAAAAGATAATGAAAAAGAAGCTCTTTTAAAAGTGTTAAAATCTCATAAACGGGCCATTGCTTGGAAAATCACCAACATCAAGGGTATCGACCCTCGTTTTTGTACACACAAAATCTTGATGGAGGATGATTACAAACCCACGGTTCAAAGTCAAAGATAGGTTAACCCAAAAATTCACGAGGTAATAAAAAAGGAGGTCCTAAAACTTCTTGATGCCGGTATGATTTACCCAATCTTCGATAACCCATGGGTTAGTCCAGTGCATTATGTTCCCAAGAAAGGAGGAATAACCGTTGTTGCTAATGAAGAGAATGAATTAATTCCGACACGTTCAGTTATCAGGTGGAGAGTTTGCATTGACTATAGGAAGTTGAATGAAGCAACTCAAAAAGATTGTTTTCCATTGCCATTTATGGATCAGATGATAGAAAGATTAGCCGGAAATGAGTTTTATTGTTTTCTAGATGGATTTTCAAGGTATTTCCAAATACCAATAGATCCCCAGGACCAAGAGAAAACTACTTTCACATGCCCGTATGCAACTTTCGCGTACCGTCGCATGCCTTTTGATTTGTGTAATGCTCCCGGTACTTTTCAACGGTGTATGATGGCCATATTCCATGATATGATCGAAAAAACTATGGAAGTGTTTATGGATGATTTCTCGGTTTTTTGGGATAGTTTTGATTCATGCCTCTCCAATTTAGAAAAGATGCTAAAACGGTGTGAAGACACGAATTTAGTGTCTTAATTTGGGAAGAAGTGCATTTATGTGTAAGAAGGAAAATTATGTTAGGGTTATAAAAATTCATAATCGGAATTGAGGTGATCGAGCTAAAAGTCCGATGTTATCGCTTAAGCTACCTCACCCGACTACCGTAAAAGGTGTTAGGAGATTCCTAGGTCATGCGGGTTTTTACCGATGTTTTATCTAAGACTTTTCCAAAATAGCTAGACCGATGACTCACCTTCTTGAGAAGGAAACACCGTTTGTGTTTTCTAAGGATTGTATTCATGCTTTTGAGACTCTTAAAAAGAAGCTTACCGAAGCTCCGATCTTAGTTGTCCCGGATTGGAACCTACCTTTCGAACTCATGTGTGATGCAAGCAACTTTGCGATCGGTGTGGTTTTAGGACAACGAAGATCGAAGCACTTTCAGCCTATACATTACGCTAGTAAGACAATAACCGAAGCTTAAATTCATTACACTATGACACAGAAAGAAATGTTTGCCATAGTGTAATTTTGAAAATTTTGGCCATATCTAGGTCTTATCGAAAACGTAGTGCTAATACATTACACTCGGCTTTAAAATACCTTATGAACAAACAAGACGCCAAGCCGAGGTTGCTAACGCCGTGGGTTCATTCCTAAAGTTCTCCTCCTACAAGAATTTGATATCACCATCCGTGATAAAAAAGGAAGTGAGAACCTCGCGGCGGATCATTTATCTAGACTTGAGAATCCTCATAAGGATGTGTTAGAAAATAAAGACATAAATGAAAATTTTCCTTTAGAGACTCTTGGTGTAATATCTAGTGGAAGTACCCCATGGTTTGCGGACTATGCAAATTTCCATGCAGGGAATTTTATCATCAAAGGAATGACAACTCAACAAAAAAGAAAGTTTTTCAAGGACGTTAAACATTATTTCTAGGACAATCCCTATCTTTTTCGTATATGTGCGGATCAAATCATTCACGTGGTTGTGCAAGGGCAAGAGCTATGAATCCTTATAGCTTGTCATGAAGACCTACCGGGGCATCATAGTGCCAAATCCTCAACCGCTCAAAGTATTGATGCCGATTTCGTTTGCCTACCATATATCGAGATCCCATACACGACAAAATCTTTTACGTTCAAAGACAAGGCAAATATTTCACAACGTGATAAATGGCTCAAAACGGCTATCCAAGTTATGAAATTTTTTGATGATGGGGGTATTGATTTCATGGACCAATTTCCGTCTTCAACAATTGGGAATAAAATACAGCCTCGTAGCTGTTGATTATCTATCGATATGGTTAAGCAAAGGCCTCCCCACAAATGATGCTAGAGTTGATAGTTAAGTTTTGAAAATCCCTTTTTGCCCGATGTTTGGAACACCTAGAGCTATATAACATCGGGAACCCATTATGTAATGATCAGTTTGCTAAAGTAATGTCTAAGTTGGGTCAATCATCGTTAGCTACTGCTTACCACCCGTTAAACGAGCGGCTCAAGTGGAAGGTGTCCACCGCAGCTTGATACGTATTTTAGAAAGGACATAGAGAAAACCGTGTCTCGGGTCCAACAAACTTGATGACGCTTTATGGCATTTTTCGACTGCTTTTAAGGCACCGATGGTTGTACGCCTTACAACTAGTGTAACAAAAGTTTCCATTTAACCATACCCAGTTAGAGCAATAAAGCAATTGGCTTTGAACAGGCTAAATTATCGATCTAAAACCGCGGTGATCCACCGTAAAGGCTTCAACTTAATGAACTTAAATGAGCTTCGTGATCCAAGCTAACCAGAATTCTTTGATTTATAAAGAGAGGACGAAAGAAGCTTCACGATCGCGAAGATCAAAACTGCATTTTAAAAGTTGTGATCGAGTTTTTTTACTCTCCAACTCGCTCTTAAGATATTCTCTGAAAGCTGAAAACTCTTGGTCAGGACCTTTCACCATCACCAAAGTTTTTCCATACAGAACCATCGAGTTATATCAACCTGATGGTCCAAACGTTAAAGGTGAATGTCATCGTGTTTAAGCCTTACTTCGAGGGGACTTACCACCCAAGGAAGTCCAGGATCCTCACACTTCTCACAAGACAATGAATTCGGGGATCGAGTCAAGCTATGTGACTCGGTTACCAAAAACAAAGTGCTTCGTGGGCACCCCATGCTTATCCTTCTATTTTCTTTCTTATTTCTAATGTGATGTGAGGAGGCTTGTACTCTTCCGATTCTTGTTGTTTGTGCTTATGATTTTTGTAGGATTGAACCAAAATTTTCTAAAGACTCGTGTTCGGTGTTTTGTTCCGGTCGACTCGAGCTTCCTAGCCTTTGCTTGACATTAGTTTGGGAAATCCAATATCCTAGATTATTATCGACTAACATTTATCTTCTAGCATACTTGATAAACTGCTTAGATCTTGTGTATACTTTCTTCATGCTTGGGTTATGCATTTGACTTTTTGAATTCTAGTATGAGGTTTTAAGCCTTAGATTAGGAAACATTGAGGACAATGTTTAATTTTAGTATGGGGTAGTATATCTTCGATATGATCTGGCCTACTTTTGCCGTTGTTCTCACGTACCCCATTTTTCCCACAAAAATTTTAAATTATTTTTAAGTCTTAATATCTAGTTTATTGTTTATATGTATAAAAAAATTTGAAGAAATATAAAATAGTTGACACGAATGTAGGTTTTCCGTTGGTGAGAACGGAAAGTAAATTTTGACCCGACTGGTTTTATATCTTAGCTTTCTCCTTAACTGAAAAATAATTGATTTTGCTAATATCTTATACAAGAGCTATAAAACGCAAGTCTAGCTGAAAGTCAGACTTGCAAGTTCCATAATTTGATTTTTAAATATGCGAAGATCGATTTATTAGAGTTAAGATTGTTGCCAGTCAATGTGACTTGTTAAAGAGCCAATCTTAATTCATTGGGCTAAGTATTCACAAATTTCTTTCTTAGAAATTTTAAATTGTGAAGAACAAGAGATGATAGAGTATAGTATAAGTTTTGATGCTAAACATAGAATATTTGGTTTCTTTAAGCCATAAATGTTAAATTCCTCCCCATTAGCTTGTTTCAAATCATTTCCCCGTTATATATAATGTTTAATAAATAGAGTTGTGCGATTTTTTGGTTAATAATTACTTAATAGAAGTTTTCTTTAGTTCCTTTGTGATTAAGACGAGTACACATCAAGAATACTTAATTTGGCATACTATATGTATCACATTAATAAATATTTTGCTTATCCCTTAAAGAGCCTTAGGGTATATGGGGTAAGTAAAATTTAATAGTGAAATTATAGCTTTATTCATTCCGGAAAAGCCTTAGGGTATATGGAAATGGATATTGCTTGGTTAATTTTTGTCTGTTTTGTACCTTAAAGAGTCCCCCCCCCACCCCTTAGTATATGATGCAGAATAAGATTAGTCCATTTATGTCTATAAGAGCCTTAGGTAAATGAATGAAATGTACCTTGCTTAAGTAACCTAAATAAAAGCCAAATTTTGGTCGCCTCGATGTAGACTTTAATCTTAATGAACATGTTTTCTTTTGAAAAGGGCTAGAAACTAATTTTTGCAACTTTACCGTTACGCTTTATTTTCGGAATTAATAAGTATAGAAATAAAGTCTTAAAGAGCCTTCGGGTATATGACTTGAATTAAATCTTGAGATACAAAAAAGAATAAGGGAGGAAAAGTAAGTACACAATAACTTTTTATAGTAGTGTAGCATCGCTAACTTATATTTTACAATGATCTTGTTTTTAAGCTTGGCTTGGCGAAGTGAAAATCGAGGACGATGAATTTGGACACTTTGATGTGCTTTTTGTTCCATGATCCTAAAAGTTATCAATGAATAATGAAAACAATGCATTATGCACAGACACCATAGAATAAGTTTAAGATTTAGATATAAATCATAAAAATCATAAAAATAGAAAAAGTTTTGAAAAATGGGAAAATGGGGTGTTTTATAACTTGTGACTTTTTAACTCTCCCCACGAAAGTCTTTGCTACTTTTCAAAGGATTAGTTTGGAGAGGTTTTGAGGTATTTGGTTTTAGGGCATATAATATTGCATGAGGACACGGCAATCACTTGGTTTAGGGAATTTTAATATATGAGAAATCACATATCCTTATTATACCAAAAATGGCTCTTAAATGATCAAAATATGCAAAAATATGCTTGTGTTTGTGTATTTTGTTGTTTGTGTATGTGTAGGTACGAATAATGCAAAAATCATAAGAAAGCGGTCAAAACCGGACAAACACAGACACGAGATGGAATAATGTACAAGAGCCGGGAGTTTGATAGCAATGGTCTACACAAAGGTCTTCAAAGTCAAGTCTTGGTCAACAATGGTCAACTTACAAAATGACAAAATCCTCAAAATACCATAAAAACCCTTAATGTTAAATCATAATTGACAAATAGTCCCTAAACCCTAACACTGTTATCTCCTTTTTATTAAAGAGATAACGGTCGTTATCTCTTTTAACTAAAAAAACCTTAAAACCTTATAACCAAGCCCATTTAACCAAACCGTGGCCCATTCCTTTTATATCCGGGCCCAAGTCAAACCCTCACAATGTAGCCACCGTCAACAACGGTAAAAAAAGAAAAAGAAAAGCCATAGATTACCGTTTTACTATACTTCGTCCTTCTCAGTTTAACCTCGCATCAAATCAACGGTTAAAAGCATTAATGACATGGCTAAAAGAATCGAGTGCTATGTTTACATGTCAGCAAAAGAAACGTCACAAGAGCTCATGATTGGTCAAGAAGGGTCAAGGAATGACATGTTGGAAGCAAAGAAGCACATATGGAATGGATTTTTACACTAAAACCAAGCCAAAAGAAGCACAAAACTTCTGACACAAGGATTGCCACGCTGGCAATCCGTGTGAGCACATTTAATCCAACAGACATAAGATGGGATCCAATGATTGTAATTAAATGGAGGGTTGAGATCAAGACTGAAAAGAGCATGTAAAAGGACCTAGAAGCATCCTCTCAGCCTATAAATAGAAGACCTTCTTACTCACAAGAGCATCCTCTTTTTTCTTTTTTAGTTTTTAGTAGCTTAATGTTTAGCTTATTTTAATGTAATTTTTCTACTTATGGTTTTTAGTCAATTGTAATCTCATTTTCAATACTTTGTACTCATTTTCAGTCATTAATAAAAGTTTGATTTTCATTTAAACTCTTTTGCTAATTCTAATTTCACTATTATGCAAAATAAACAAAGCTCGATTACTGTTTTCATAAGCTCATACTAATCATAAGCTACTATAAGCTCTCTTATAAATTTGATTATCCCTTAGAATTGGATGGCTGCTGGATGATCAAGTTTGTTAATAGTCCTTGAAGGTCAAGGGTTAGGCTAGATTAGGGAATTGGTTTTGCTTATAGCTATAAGTTATAAGCTGTTTGCATAAGCTCTGTTTGAGCAAACAATCCCTGTTCACCTGGGATTTCAGGTTCTACATCATTTATTTTCCTGTCTTTTAATAGTTAGTATAAACTGCTTATTTAACATATTGTTTGCTAATCTGCTTATTTGATTGCTTATTTTCTGATTAGTATAGTTCACTTATGCTTATTATAGTTGTCTTATATTCATAGTTCTTAATGATTAGTTTTAAATCTTAGTTTTCTATAATCTGTCATAAAAACCAAAAATATTAGTTTAGCTTATAGCTTATTGTTTTGGCTTATTAAGTTGTTTAAATCTGTTTATTATGTTTGTTAATAGCCTATTAATATCTGGTATTTGATAATTGTTCATTAAATTTCAATTTTATAATCTTAAAATGGATTTTGAAGAAAATAAAGGGGTGTTTGGCATAGCAGTACTAACTGAGAGTTAGTACTGCTAGTGGCCCTTGCTACTTTTAAAAAGAATTTAAATCCAATCTCTAGGTTTATAAGATTAAATTTTAGGTGTTCTGATGGTTTATATCAAATTTTCTTTAGAATTATTATTAATAATTAGAATCTGTAGAATAATAAATTAGTAGGATAAGCATTTTAAGCTTTATTTGGTTTCTAGTTGTTATTATTGCTTCATTTGCTCTTTATTAAAGTGTTTTTTAGTAAGATTGGTAGCCTGCAATAGTTGGATTTAGGTTTTGATTCACTTTAATGGTCAATTGCATCAACAACTTTAATAGATAAACAACCACTTTCTAGCTTAATTTTTAGATGGTAATAGTAGTTTTTAGCCTTTGATTTTCATAGCATAAATAGTTTGTAGGTCATTAATCATCTATTTCATCTTGCTTTTTCATAATAGAGCTTATTTGTCTATCTGTTCTTACTAATTCTATTTTTTTTTACTTTAATATAAACAAAAAATAAACTCAGCATGTTTCTAGTGTTAAGCTGTTTTCATCAAGCTTTTTCATTAACTCCTGATTCAAAATGGTTTTAAAAAAGTTGTTCCTGAGAAAGTTTATTAGTCATAAATTTTAGAAATATAGCTAAAATTCCTTAAGGAATCCGTTACTAATCTAAAAATAAAGCTCAAAAAAAGTGCCCTTAAGGCATGTTTGCTAAACATTTTCAGTGAGATCTATTAAATTTTAGCTTTAGCTTGATTGCTTTGAGATTTGCTTAAATTTTTTGTTTTGTCTAGTTTATTAGGTTAGATTTAAATTGAATTTAGCTTAATAAGGTTAGTTGTAGCTTATTTTAGCTTTCATAAAAAATCCAAAAATATAAAATTAGTAGCAATTAGCTTTTTCATTGTACTTTTTCTTTGCTTATTTGTATTTCAAAATGACTTTTCTCTGCAGTTTTAAGTAGCTTTTAGGCCATGCTTTAAGTAGGAATAAAGCTTATCTTCATAAAGTTCTGTCTTTGAGCTTAAAATTAAGCTCAAAGTCAACACTTTGTCAGTTTTGAAATTTGTGGTTCCCCATGAATGCTTATTTTGTTTTTCAGCTTATAGCCTTTAGTCATGTGCTTAATTCTAGTCAAATTTAGCTTATTAGGATAGTTTTAGCTTAGTAGTAGCTTATTTAGCCATAGGTTTAGCTTATTTTAGTTTCTAGCTTATTAAGTTTAAAAAAAAAGTAAAAAAATTAGTTAAGTGTTCTGTCATTGCTTTAAGCTGTTTTTCAGCTTATTTTTGATTTTGATAAATGTTGTTTTTACAAAAGAAGCTTATTATAATCTGTTTAATAAATTGGCTTTTTAAAGTTTTTGCAAAAATAAAAAAAGGGAAGATGGAAGTCGGGGGTGAGCAAGGCTCGAACCCCCAACCTCAACACCCTTAACCTTTTTAAAGCCTCAACACACACCCTTACCAACATGCCCTGGAGACTTTTTCATTCTTACTTTACAATATTAATCTTTTATACACATTTTGCACTATTTAGCTTATTAGGCGTTTTAGGCTTATTTGATAAGCTGAGTTCCCGAGTTTAATTTTCTTAGATTCCACATTGTTCAATCTACTTTTTTTTTGTTTTTTTTGTTTTTTTGGTGATGTGGTTGGTGTGTGTGGGTTGTTATTGGGGGTGTGTGTGGCTTTGTTGTAGAGAGTTTCGTTGGATTTGATGATTTGTTGATGAGATTTGTGAGTGTTGTGTATTATTGTTTCTATTATTTTTTTTGGTTTGGAAGTTGTCTTTTGTTTTGGTGGCTAATCTTTTTCAGATCTTTATTAAATAGTCTAGTATTTTTAAACATTTAATTTTGTTAAAATCGTTTTTAATTCATAAAAAATTATAAAAAAAGTCAAAAAAATATGATTCTTTTTTAGAAAATTTTCTTAAACATTAGACCTAAGAAATTTAATTTTCTTTTCGTAGGTTAAATTGCAAATTTCATTTTTAAAGAAACGGGAGTTGAATCCCGTTCATATGTTTAGTCATTTTAGCTTAAAACTCTTTTCGCTTTTCGTCTATGTTTCCTTGCCTACTTTTTTAGTCAATTAAAGTCTTATAAAACCAAAAAGATCAGTGAGACTTAGTTTTTTATAGGGTTTTTAGGTCCCTGCCTTATTAATATCTCGATTGCGTTTTTTAGTTATAAATTACTTTCCCTATTGATTTCTTTTGTAGTTAGGTTTAATTTGTCCCTTAATGTGCTCACTTTTAGATTTAGGCAAAAACAAATCATCTTCGAACCAATTCAAATCATTGTCCAAATAACAAAATTGTGTCTCGAATTGTCATAAATCTTTGAAAACGACCCGGTAATCACTTACCGGTTTCTTACGTAGAATATTTTCGTATGATTTCTCTTACTACCTTTGTCCTCAAGGGTAGTTTAAGAATTTCATTATCGTCATATTATTATACGTGTACTAAACTATTACACCAGTCGTTTACAAAATTAATCTGATTGTTTATGTTATGTTATCGTTTACATTATTTCGTATAAGTATCTTTGGGATTTAAGTGTATGATAGATAACACGTTGAGCTATTTACAAGTGTTATAAACCATGATGTGTGGGGGGTTTTTTATTTGTTTTTTCGGAGGGGTTTTCAGATTGAGAATACGGTTGTTTTGTTTAATTCATATGTGGTAATATGTAAATGCATATGCTCGTTAAATTTAAGGCATTTGTGTTCGTAAATTTAAGGCATTTGTTTGTTAAATTTAGGGTATTTGTGTGTTAATTACAATGCATATTGTTTGTCTAGCCAACACTTTTGTAAATAAAATATGTTTGATAAAATTGAAGAACATTCGTGTTTTGTTTACAAAATGAATATGTTTGTATATGATGTGTTTTAGTTTACATTATTTGGTACAAGTGTATGATAGACAACACTCAATTTCGCTTTAAATTTAAGGCATCTGTTTAACAAAATTTAAGGCATCTGTTTGACAAATTTAAGGCATCTGTTTGACAAATTTAAGGCATCTGTTTCGCGAAAGCATCTGTTTGTTTAAATGATTGAAATTAATTTTAAATTTGTGTTGCAGAGCTACCGAAGCAGATGACAATGATAATGAAACTGAAAAAACAATGAGTTACGATAATTAAATCGAATTAAACTAACCATAAAGGAAAAAAAAAACTGGTGGATAGAAAACGAAAAATACCGAAGGTTAGAGGAAAGAAAACATCAAAAGCAAGAAAAAGGTTGAAGATGATTGAAGATGTTGAACAACAAGAAATGAAGAATATTATAAGAAAAATCAAAGCAAGATCGTCACCAAGAGATCTTGTGAAAATTCTCACCGGGCTTACTCATTTACAACAACAACTTGTAACCGAAATGGGGTTTGAGTCATTTCTAAACGGGAACTTTCAAATAGAAACAACGCCAACAAAACTAGGGTGTTGGGTAGTTGAAAACTTTGATCTATAAACACACAAGTGTGTAATAAAGATGAACGACAGTATAGGGATAAAGATTACACCAAAGATGATACAAGATATGATTGTGATTCTGATGGGTCTAATTGTTGTTTATGGAGGTGCCCAGCACAACAAACTGAAACTCCTACATATTTTGAATAGAGGCTAAACGTAACAACACGTACATGATTCCAGTAGTCACAATAAAAATTGTGGGTCGAAAGACTATTGTTCAATCATCAGTTAGGGCGAGAATTCAAGTTGAACTTCTTGGTGATATTTTTCTTAATAATCGGGGATTGCCTAAAATTAGGAACGGTGAACCAACGATTTTTAGAGTGTGTAGCGCATGAAGAAAATATACGAAAGATGGACTGGTGTACATATCTATTTGGAAAAACATGAAGAACACAAAAAGAATACAAAGAATCTCAAGGTTTTAGAGGACCACTACTACTCATGGTGGTAAGTATATAATTCAAAAAATTAAAATTGTGTTTTTTTATTTTTTATTTATGGTTTATGTATAAAAGTTTAACGTATTAATACATATTTATTAAAAATGATCAGGAATTTTGATGTTTATGTAGCTTTTGTATGTCCATGCAACAATATCTGAACGAGTAGTTGTTGAAGACCAAACCCCGTTGATGAAGTCATGGGATACTATGAAGTTGAAACTTAGAGAAAACAAAGAACTAGATATGGGGGGATTTGGAAGGTTGCGCGTTAAAGAAGCTTATCGATATGTTGAAAAACAGATACCTTACCAAAGGAAAAAATTCAAGAGAAATGAAGAATTTCACCAATTAAAATAATTAATGAAATCAATTAATTGTATGGTGTGATATTCATTTACATTCAAAATATAATTTAGAATATTTTCAGCAAAAGATCAAGGTGACATACTACGTCACGTGTATACACCAAAAGTTAATCTTAAAGATGGTGTATTTGAAGATGTTGAAGGATCCAAGAAGATGGAAGCAATCAAGCAGTTCTAAAAAAGGACATATGAGATAAATTGATGTATTCATATTTTAATAGTTTAATAATAAAAGGTATGTCAATAATAATGTATACATATTATTTATCGCATCGTTATTTATATGTATACTTAATAATTTAGTATTAAAGGAAAAAAAAGGATTAATGTATATAGTTAGGGCATATATTTGGTATTCAGGGTATCTGTTTGAGTTGAATAATGGCATATGTTTGAGTTGTATAATGGCATATGTTTGATAGAAGTTAGGCAGAATTTTGATCAAATGTTATAAGTTTTTTAGGCATCTGTTTGGTATATTGACAACTTAGTTTGATTATTGTACTGACTATGTTTGTTATAAGTTAGGGCCATATGTGGAGTCAGTTAACATTTGGAAATGAATGGTAGGATTTTGATGAGTGTACTAGATTATGTAATACATGATACTAATAAGAAAGTACGTAACGTGCTGAAGAACATTGCTATTGTTAGTAGCTATAATTAAAAACAGTGGTAATAAGAAAGGTAGTAGTTATATATATTAGATTCGACAGTAGTAGCAGAACGCATTAAATATTTGAGTTTTAAGAAAAAGGTGAAAAAGTGGATGATGAAAAAATGAGTGGTTAGGATTATGCCATTTGTTTTTTTTTTGCCCTTGTTTTTTGAGGATCTCAACTCTATGCAATAAATATGAGGAGATTTCAACAAATATCACGTATGGCAGACACGAATAGTTTGGCGGGCATTATAACATGATATTTGTTTTTTTTTCTTATTTCCTCTGCTTAAGATTTGTTAGTTAAGTTATATTTTGTGTTGTGTTTGTGTTCGGCGTGTCTGGTTTATGTGTGTGCAGCGTGTGTGTTGTGAGTATATTTTTTTAAAAAGAAAAAATAGCATTGTTAAAAATTATTGTCAAGTTTAGTCCCTAACAATATAAGTTTAACAGATTTAGTCCTTGTTTCATAACAAATATTATATAATTAAAATTTTATTTTATTTTAATTAATGAAAAATTAAATTTGTATTTTATTTTAATAATTGAAATTTTTTAGTTTGTTTTCACGAGTTACAGAGAACAATTTTCGGATTCGTTTTGCCTTACAGTCTTGCTTCCCATTGTAATTGTCATTGTAGCATGTAAAAGTGTAAATAAAATAAAATGGTGAGTTTAGATGACGGTGTTACGTGAGGTTACGAGAAAAGGTGTTTTTGATGGGGTGAGCAAATGGAGATGTTATGACATAAAAGATGGAACCAATAAGTGGATCTTGGCAAAAAAAAAAAAACACCAAAGCCCGTAACGAAGCAACGTGTTTTGATGATTTTTATATTTTTCACTAGTGTCATAACCCGTCCGATGGGCGGGTTAGCTTCTTTTTACTACATAGTAAATCTTACGTGTATGTTTTGTTTATGTCGATTCAAAAGGATATAACCAACTAATCATTAATAGATAAATTACAAAATGAAACGGGATGAGTTTTCGAAACTACAAAATATTATTGTGTATACAACACCTTGATATCAACCTAATATAATTAACGTACAAAAGGTAGTATATCATTCAAATTCGAGCTAATACTTCTTTGTTAAAAAAACATTTGTAGTTTTTTTTTTTTTCTTGTTTTAGGTAGTATTAGTTGTACGTAGGTTGTGTTGACTTAGTTTATTCATTATTTTTATTTTATTCGAGGTTGTTTATTTTTATTTGTTTTAGTTTTGTGTTTTTAGTTGATTTTAGTAGATATAGTTGTTTTTTAGTGTTATATTCCTTTTTCTTAATTAAGTTTTATCGTTTAGTCGTTTAGTTAGTTTTCTAGTTTTTAGTTTATAAGTTGTAGTAGTTGATTTCTAGTTAGTTTGAGTTTGTTTTTTTTGATTAGTTGTTTAGTTTTTAGTTTTTAGTTTTTTTGTTTAGTTTTAGTTTTTAGTTTTTCGATATTTTAGATAGTTTTGTTATTCTAGTTTTTTTTTTTTTTTTTTGTTAGTTGTAATTGTCTTTGGTTTTTCCTTCCTTTATATATTTCTAGTTTTTATAGTTTGGTCTAGTTTCTATTTAATTGATGATTTTTTATTTAACTAGTCTTCTTTGTAGTTAGTTTTTTGTTTTTATGAGTTTATTATTAGTTTTTTTTTAGTTTTTTAGATTATTTCTTAGTTTTTAGTTGTTTTTTTTTTTTTGTTTGTTTAGTGTAATTTTTTTTTTTTTTTTTTCTTTTGTTTTATATTTATTTTAGTTGTTAGTTTCTTTTAGTTGTTGATTTAGTTTGCCTTTTAGTTATTAGTTTTTTAGTTATTTTAGTTCTTTTAGTTTTGGGTTGTGAGTTTCTTTTACTTTATTGGTAGTGGGGGTTTTTTAGGTGTTTTTGTTTGGGGTGTTGGGCTGGGAAGGCGTGGGGTGGGGGGGAGGGGGTGGTGGGGGGAGTTGGGGTGGGGTTGTGTAAGTGGGTGGGGAAATGGGGGGGGTTGTGGGGTGGGGGTGGGGAGTGTGTGTGGGGTTGGTGTTGTGTGGAGTGGTGGGATTGGATGTGTGGTGGGCCAGGGTGGGATGAATTGCTCTAGGGTGGTGGAGTTTAGGTGGTGCGTTTGGGGGTAAGGGTGAATGGTGGTGTGTGGTGGATGGGGGTGGTGGTGGGGGGGGTGGGAGTAGGTGGATTGGTGGGGGGAGGTGTAGTAGTGGGGGGAGTGGCCGGGTTTACTGGGTGGTGGGGTTGGGTTGTTGGACCACGCTGAGGTGGTGAGGCTGTGAAAACTACGAAAGATGGGCAGAGGGTTTTAAATGTCTGTAGAATGGGGGGTATAAGATTGGGTAATTTTTTATGTTTAATTTTTTTTAGATTAGTAGGATAGTTATTTGGCTGGGTATCGGGGATTCACTATACTGGGAGGTGTGTTGCGTTGGGAGGAAGGCATTGGGATTTGATTGGTGTGGGAGGTGAGTTTTATAGCCTTGTGAGAGTCACTGGGTTATTATACTTTATTGATATGTATTTATACTTCTCCCCCACCCCCCATATTTATATTTGTTGATTTGTTTTACATGTCCCCCCCCCCCCCCCCCCCCCCCCCCCCCACCCCCCCCCCCCCCCCCCCCCCCCCCCCCCCAAAAACATTGTCGGCGGTATTGCAGTTTGTTGATTGTGTTTGCGTTGTGTCTTCTGTGAGTCATGTGGGACGTGGGGGGGAGGGGGGTGGGGTGTGGGGCGTGGTGGTGGAGTGTAAGTGTGGTGGGTTTTGGATTGGGGTTTGGTTGCTGGATGAGGCATGGGGTGTCGGATTCTTGCACGTGTATCTATGGAGCGAATGGAGTTTAGATAGGGGGTGGATTTGTAGAGGTGCAGATGTGGGGGGGGTGGAGGGGGGGGATTGGTTAGTCGGATTAGGTGGTGGATGGTGTTATTTGTGTTTGTTGTAGTGGTTGGTGAGGTTGGGTTTTTTGTTCTGATTGGGTTGTTGGATTTTGCGGGTGTATCTTTTGATTGAGTTATGGGTAGGGGTTCGTGGATGCGGGGGGCTGTTATTCTTTCATTGGGGTGTTGGTGTAGGTGTTGTTGGTGTTGAGGGTACTGGATGGGGGTCGAATGTTGAAGTGTGGGATGGATGTGGGTAGTGGGGGATGTGGGTGAGGGGAATGGTTGCGGGAAGGTTTGTAGGAAGATGTGGAATTTGGTATTATGTTGTGCAATAGTGGGTGGGTGTGTGATTGATGGGATGTAGGATGATATGTTGGTTTATGGTTAGGGTGGGGGGGGCGTGCGGTGTTGGGTGGTTTGTGCGTGGTTTTTAGGTGGTGGGTACAGGGTTCGCGACTATGATTAAGTTATGCTTGACGAGGGCTGTGGTGTGAGACTTGGGTGTTGTCTTTGGTATTTGTTTATTTGCTCATGGTCAGTGTTTGGGTTAGGTGTGGTAGCGTGGAGTGAGGTGGTGGGGGATTGTGGCAGGGATGAGGCGGGGTTGGGGATTTATTGATGATTTTGGCTCGTTAATGTTTTACAGAGGTGATGGTCTTGGGGGTTTTGTGTTGGATCCTGTGGAGTTTGGGTTTTTTAAGGCTGGGTTGTTTGGGTTGTTTTTTATGGTGTGGGAGAGCTACTTTTGAAGCAGATCGTAGTGTGAGTATGGTTTTAAGCAGGGACGTGTAGTTAGATTTGGTGTAGTGTTGTAATTGATTGTTGGTTTAAGCGATAGTTTGGGGTTGGGGTGTAAGGCTCGGGTGGGTTTAGGCTGGGTTTTTTGGGATGGGGGGGGGAGTTTGGGTTATTGTGGTATTAGTGTGTAGGGTGTTTGGTGGTTTGATATTAGATTGGGGGGTGGAAAGTTTGAGGGTGTGTGGAGGTGGTAGCAAGGGAATGGGTGGGTGCGTGTGTGGTGGGTAGGGGGCTTGGGTGTTTGTTGTGGTGTGTTTATGTAGTTGTGGCATGATACACTTGTGGAAGTGTTGGGTGTGGTGTATTAGGGTGTTAATTGAGTACGCCGTAGGGTACCTAGGAGTATTTGATTTTTATTATAAAGTTCAGGTTGGGATAGCGTATGGGTATACGCTATTATTTTATAATGAAATGAGTTGCCTGTCTACGGGTTTATGCAGGATTGGTGTTGGGTTTGTCGTTAATTTGGTTTGGGTGGTCCTGTGAGGAGCGATAGGGGGGATGGGTGATTTGGGTGTTTTTGGGGTAGGTTGATATGGTAGACTAGGGGTACTTTGGGATGGAGCGGGGAGTTTGGTTTTTATTTCTTTTTTTTGCTTCAACCCCCTCCCCCCCCCACCCCTAGTCTTAGCAATGGGAGTCCCCCCCCCCCTCCCCCCCCCCCCTCCAAAACAAACACACCCCCATCTGGGACTTCCCCGGCCCAGCCCCCCCCCGCCCCCCACCCCCCCCCCCCCCCCCGCCGTTTTGCGGTTTTGAAGGTGCGGCAGTGTCAAATAAATATGCAGACTTTCTTTATCAATGATAATGTCAACAAAGGAGAATTCGAAAGACTGTAGATATATTATGTCAGTTGTCTGTGTTTATGATCTTAGTTGAACGCAAATGATGAAATTTCTTTTACGAACATTGCCTTGAACTAAAGACACCAATCTTCTGTATGATTGTTATGTTTTCCTTATGTTAAACCTTAATTATTTTTGTTATGAATTATTTATTCTAAGATTTGAAAGTTTTGTATTTTTTTCGGGTGTATTATATATATATTTTTTTAATTATTTAATGTTGGTCTCAAATTAGTATGAAGGTATTGCAAGGTTCTTAGGGCGATCCTTTGAAGGTTGAACTTGAGTGATGGAAGCGGAATTGAGGTTTGCTGTCACTGCCTAAGCGGTAGGTTGTTTCGTTGGAAGCTGCTAAGGTTTGTAATGGCTGGTGGTTTGGCTAGGATTGAGTCACTTATTCAGGTTTGCGGTGCGAAGATACAGTCCAGTATAATGATTCGTGTGCATTACTTGTTTAATTCCGTTGAAAGATAATGTAACGGTGTGGTTATAACCATTGCACCCCACCCCCCCCCCCCCCCCCCCCTCCCCCCTCCCCCCCCCCCCCCCCCCCCCCCATGGGGTGGGTTGTGTTCTGGTTGAGCTTTGGGCGTTTGGGGGGTGGGGTGCATATGCGAACTTAGGTGGTGTTAGCAGGTGAAGCAACTAGTTTTAATTAGTTGTGTTTGAAGAGATGGGGTGCTAAGAGTTATGGTTGCGTATTTGTGGGGTCTTGTGGTGTATGCTTTGGATTAAATGTACATTTTGGGGCGGTGGGCTATTTTAGTTTTGGTCGGATGTGCGGAAGGGTAGGGTTAGGGGGTCTCCCGGTGACAGGGGGGGTGCGGGTATGTTTGTGGCGGGGGGCATTGTGATATTGATTGGGGGGGTGTGTATATTGTAGTGGGGGTGTGGGGAGTCCTTTAGATGAAAGGGGATGGGGGGACTTGTGTGATTGGTTTGATCTTTGTTGGTTATATATACGTTTGATGTAAGTATTTTTAACTCAAATTATCTGTCATAGGACTTGTAGGGATTAGTGGGTTGGATTTTGGAACTTTTTTTTAGTTGATCTTTATAATAGCAATAGAGGTCAAGGGGGAGGCTCGTTGGGTTTTTGTGTTTTTTTCGATGCATTTTATCGAGGGGAGGAGGGTAGGGGAGGGGGAGGGGGGGTAGGGGGGTTTGGGGGGTAGATGGTGTGAACTTGGTGAGATAGGGTTGGGGGGAATGAGGGAGGTTGGGGGATGTTATATTTAGAGAATGGGAGAGAGAAACCAGATTTTTATTTTATAAGGGTCGATGGAGGTTAAGACTTTATGGATTATACGAGATTGAGTTTTAGATATCAATGTCGTGTGTCCATTTTGGATTTATATGTGTTATTGAGTAATGGAGTATTGCGTATACTTTGGCGGTTGTGAATTTTGTAGGGTTTGTGTTTAGGGGAGATTTATAAGTTGACAAGGTGGATTATCGAGTGTGATAGTTGTGGAGAGGGGTTAGGGAGGTGTTTTAGGTTCTTAAGAGTCACTGTTTCTACAGGTGGTTGGGGGATGGTAGGTTGGGGTTTTTTTATGATTAGATCTGTTGTGTTTAATTTTGTAGTTGTTGGGAGGTTGGTGTGATTGTTAATAGTGGGGGTGATTTTTGGTTCGGTAATTCTGAGTACACGTACAATGCGTTGGGTTGTGTTTTAGGTGTTAGGGGGTGGGCTTGTTAAAGAGTAATATTTTAAAGGGATTAGAGTTGTTGTTGCGGGTAATGTTCGGAGTTGGGGGGGAGGGGGTTTTTTTTACTGTATAGAAAAGATAACTATTTTGAGTATTATATATTTTGAGTGGTTATTGTTAGTTATCTTTGAAGGTTTGATGATTGGGATATTGAGTTGTGTTATTTTTTTATATTTGTTATGGGAGTGTGAGAAATGAAATTTTTCGGTGGAAGGGTAGGATGAAGTAGTGTAGGTAGGGTGGGGTTTGGAGATGTCGGGTGTGACAGTGTGGGGTGTGACGAATTTTTTGCTTATTTGGATTTTCTTTTATTTTATTTTTCGTGGCCACTATCCCACTCCCGCACGGAGATGGAAAGTACTAATTAGTCTGGTGGGGATGGATAGATGAAATACGGGGTAACTACAGGGGGATGTGTTGTTTTTACGATTTTTGAAGTGACGATCTAATGCAGATTGCGATTTATACAGTGTTTCTTATTATTTCTAATTGTCGGCAAAATTAAGACGTTAGGTTGGGGTTGTAACGGGGGAGATTAAAGAATGAGGTGGGTTCGTTATTTGTTTTTGGTATTCTTATCTAGTGTCTGTTTTTTTTGCATGGATTGGAGTTGGTGGGGTATGTGGGTTTTGATGGAGAGTTGAGATCCTCAAAAAACAAGGGCAAAAAAAAAAACAAATGGGTTAATCCTAACCACTCATTTTTTCATCATCCACTTTTCCACCTTTTTCTTAAAACTCAAATATCTAGCAAACGATAAATCGTTAAACGAAAAAAAATACACCATCGCGACGAGTATTTTTTTATCTTTCTATAGAGGGGCACTTATATATACTTTCGACGAACTTTTTTCGAATTTTTTTTTTCAATCACGTCAGAAAAAATCTCATGGGATTTTTTGAAATCACATGAGATTGTGATACAAATCTCATGTGATTTTTTCAGACGTGATTGAAAAAAAAACGGAAAAAAAGTTCGTCGAAAGTATCGCAACGAGTAATTTTTTATCTTTCTATAGAGGGCACTTATATATATATTTTCGAAGAACTCTTTTTTCGATTTTTTTTTCAATCACGTCTGAAAAAATCACATGAGATTTGTATCACAAATCACATGTGATTTTATGAAATCACATGAGATTGTGATACAAATCTCATGTGATTTTTTCAGACGTGATTTTTTCAGATGTGATTTTTCGACGAACTCTTTTTTCGAATTATTTTTTTTCAATCACGTCTTAAAAAATCACATGAAATTTGTATCACAAATCACATGTGATTTTGTGAAATCACATGAGATTGTGATACAAATCTCATGTGATTTTTTCAGACGTGATTGAAAAAAATCAGAAAAAAAGTTCGTCGAAAGTATCACAACGAGTATTTTTTTATCTTTCTATAGGGGGCACTTCTATATACTTTCGACGAACTCTTTTTTCGAATTTTTTTTTCAATCACGTCTGAAAAAATCACATGAGATTTGTATCACAATCTCATGTGATTTCAAAAAATCCCATGAGATTTTTTCTGACGTGATTGAAAAAAAAAATTCGAAAAAAGTTCGTCGAAAGTATATAGAAGTGCCCCTCTATAGAAAGATGATTTAATTCTCGTCGCGATGGTATGTTTCGTTTTGCGTAACGATTAACGGTTTGTGAGATATTTAATTTTTAAAAAATATGGTGAAAGTGGGTTTTTTAATTAAATTAAAATAAGAATTAATCTAAACCATTAGATGAAAATAAAATGGATGGATAAGATGAAACGGTTTGTTCTTTTTTTTGACCATGTTCCTTATGGAACTTTTCTCTTATTGCATAATAAATTAAAAAATGTGTATTTTAAGCAATGTTGCAGAAAATGGCCTACAAGGCCGACTAATCGCCGTATATGCAGTAATCGGCCACCAACCTTTTCGAATATGTAAATCGGTCAACGGTGACGGTCAATGGCGATCAACGGTGGTCAAAATTGCCGGAATCATGCAAATCTTGCCGGAAATACCAAAAACTTGTTGTAACCTTGTTTTAATCACTTATAGTCATTGTTTATATTTATCACAATTTGTGTTTTTAAGTAAAATCTTGTCAGGAGTAAAACTCGCCGAAAATACCCAGAACTTGTCAGAAATGACAATCCGATTAATCCTGTCTAGACCGATAACAACTACAAAGGGGTCGACCGCCGACTACGGAATCACGATTCTTGAAACCTTGATTTTAAGTGCAACTATTGTTAAATTTTGTTATTTATCTTCGTAGGCACGATACGAGGCCATTTGAGCAAATATACGAAATTTTGACATTTAACCAAGATTATTAAAGCCCAAAAAAATCCGTAAGAAAAACTCAAAGAAATAGGCCCAGCCGAGCCCAAGACAGAGCTCAGTCCTGCCCAAGAAATAGCCTAGCCGATCCAAAATTCAAGTTTACTCCAAACTAATCGTCCAGCCCATCAACTTGTCCAAATTCATAGCCCATTTAAAAGTTAACCCAGCCCAACACACAATAATATACTCCCTTATAACTCCAACTTCTCAGCGTGTGCATGCTACCCTCTTTAAATAATTATAAGAGAATCGTGAAAACTGAGAAGTCTGAGTCATATATTATATAATCGACATATTGATTTGACTGATCTTAACACTTCCAGTATCTATTGTTATAACCGAGATAATGTTTTCAGCCATGAAAATATGCA
This sequence comes from Tanacetum coccineum, assembly GCA_026074375.1. Classification (NCBI taxonomy): domain Eukaryota; kingdom Viridiplantae; phylum Streptophyta; class Magnoliopsida; order Asterales; family Asteraceae; genus Tanacetum; species Tanacetum coccineum. Next base: position 78,386 of record BQNB010004304.1, on the reverse strand, counting down.
AGAATAATGATAACGTATAGTATGAGCACCAAGCTTACTGGGCTTAGTTCATAATATACGTATATGGGCCCAGGCCCAATACAACAAATAGCTGGACCGCTAAGCCTGACAAGGGTGACGCTCCGGATATTTCAAAGACGCACGCGAGTATCTTCTTAGCCGCACCCGTGCGCCCCCGCGGACAAACACTGACCGCGGAAGAATACTCGCGTCCGCAAACACGATTATACGTGGACCCTTGCCCGACAAGGGACCCACTCTGGCCACCAACAGTTACAAGCGAAATACTAGGAAACCCTAGTATTGGGCTTGCCTATAAATAGGGGTCGTTTCACACCCTAAAAAGGTACATTCTGTCTAATCATTAATACACATATATACTCTGACATTCCCTGACAAACAATGTATACTTACTCTCACGCCGGATCTTAATCGCGGGGTCCGCCTTGCGGTAAGGCTAAGGGCTTACTCTCATTTGTGCAGATTACCATCTCATTACTTGGCGCCATCCGTGGGACCGATATAACTGTGTTCTTTGAAAATACTCACCATGAGCAATCATGAACAACCTACCCCTAGCCATCCTAAGTCTGATGTGCGGAATACAGCAGGGAAGATGGGTACATGATCTCACCATTAAACCTTTCTACAGCATTGGCACTATCGTTGTAAAAATTTCATGCACGTAATTTAACAGCTTGGGCTTGCATATCTTAGAATGTGAGTTTTTTCGTTAGGCCCACGCACGCGCGCACTCGCACGAATTATAAATACAATAAGAGAAAGTGGACATCAACAAAATCCGTTGTACCACATACTGAGATTTGAAAATTGGTGAAGCGCTTCTATCGACTTCTATAACCTAGGGGTCCCAGGTTCATGTCCTGGCAGCGGATACTTTTTTTATAAACAACGTAAATCCATTTTCTTTTTCCAAGTTTAGTTTTTTTTAAAAGAATCATGTTTTTTCAATAATTTTATTTGAGTATTGTTATATACTAGCATATTACCGGCGCGATGTGGCAGCAAGAAAAATATCGTCAAATAATCTGGTAAACTGTTTTTGTTCCGTTGCACGTTTTTTATTCACATAAATCTCCCTCGACCACTCATGAGCTTCTCGGATTTCTCATTCGAAGACAAGTTTTATGGTGATCCTAGAATGTTTCCTGGACATGAAGAGGTTCAGAAATTCTTGGAGCATTTCGCTGAGGAGTTTGGAGTTAGTGAAGTCATTCGCTTCAACTCCGAGGTGGTACGAGTTGACTTCCAAGATGATGGACTTGTGTTTGAGTGGAAGACAACAGAGGCAGGTTCAAACGAACAAGTGTTTGATGCAGTTGTGGTTTGTAACGGTCACCATACCGAACCTCATGTTGCCAATGACATTCCTGGTATTGGAGACTGGCCAAGAAAACAAGTACATAGCCACAACTATCGTGTTCCTGAACCATATCGTGATCAAGTTCGTATATGTATAGTAGCTAGAGTTTGTGTTTTACATTATTTAGCTTTGTTTTAATGAATGTATAGAAGCTAGTATGTTTATATATATGTGATAATGATAGGTGGTTGTCGTGATTGGCAATGGGCCTAGTGCGCGTGATATATCTAAAGATATCGCAAAAGTTGCTAGAGAGGTTCATCTATCGTCCAGATCTTCAGATGTCAAGGTCTCGAAGGTGGATGGACATGAAAATATGTGGCAACATTTGAAGGTATGTTCTGACTTTTAATTATACTTGCAAGTAAAAATTTAGACATTTTACTCTTAATTATGAACTTCATATTGAGAAATATCTGAGATTTTTAACAGATAACTCGTGTTTTTGATAATGGAACGGTTGTGTTCCAAGATGGACACTCGATTGAAGCGGATACCATCTTGCACTGCACCGGGTATGAACAACAAAACGCTCATTTCCCCCAAAATCCTTGTTTTATTTTCAAATTTTGTATAGAAGGAATTGACAAGATTTAATGCGGTACTATTTAGGTATAAGTACCGTTTCCCCTTTCTCAGAACCAATGACTTGGTACATGTCGACAACAATCGTGTTGATCCCCTTTACAAACATGTCTTTCCTCCTCAACTAGCTCCTAGACTTGCTTTTGTCGGATTAACCTTTAGTACGTCATTTCTAGACCTTTTCATTCAATGCCTTTCATTTTGGAAATCAAGGAAAAATGTAAACATACCACTTATGATCTTGTGTTGTTCCCATTTATTCTTTCTACCATTGTGAAGATCAACGCCTTATTTTTCCAATCCTTGAGCTGCAATCGAAATGGGCGGCACTAGTTATCTCAGGGAAGATATCGTTGCCATCAGAAGATGATATGTTGGCTGAAGTTTATGAACACTATCGAGAAATGGAGGAAAATGGGTTCCCGAAGAGCCTTACTCATTCACTACGCCATAAGGTTATCATATCGTTCTTTGTTGTTACCTTACATATTTTTAACAATATTGAAATTTCACAAAAGAACGTTTTTTTGACTTTGATTTTGATTACAGTTTGATTACATAGACTGGTTATCTGATCAAGTGGGATTGCGAGTTGATGATCGAGTTAGAGAAATCAGTACAAATCTTTATGAAAAGTGGACTTCTCATGTTAATGGTTTAAGAGATGCCACTGTACACGATTTTCTTAAGGCTGTTTGGTGACATGGTTATTGTTACTGGAGAATTAAGAATAGGAACACATATATCACAGTATCAACAAAAATAGATGATTATTACTACGTATAACTTTCTTATCAATCGTATTGACACAACAGCATTATTATACTTCTGAAAGTATATATAGTTTCTTAGCAAAAGTTCTGTAAAATTTCTCAGTCATTCATTCATACTTGTAATAATTTTGAGTTAGTTACAATAATTCGCTAATACAGAAGTGATATGTTAGTTGATTAGAGAGTGATGGTATGTTTACATTTCTTTAAAGTGATGGTCCACTAGATGTTGCCAGGGGCGGACCTAGGAGGTTTCCGGAGTTTATAAAAACCCGAAGGATGTTTTCCATGTTGTGTAAATTTTCGTAAAAATTCTTGACTTTTACAAAATGAAGCCGGTTCCAAAATGCATTGACAAAATTAGTTTTCATGTGCTAACAGATGTTACATAGAAAACTAAATTGACATATATTTTAATCCTTGTAATTGTTTAATGATATTAAACAAACCAATTGCATAAACAAAAACAAATATAGTTTTCATGTGCTAACAGATCTTGACTTATTCCAACTCCAAATTGGGATTTCCTTTTCAACACATGAACTGAAAATCATCAACAAATTTATCTTTAAATGAGTTAAATTTACTTGTACCAAAAGATCCAAAGTTATCAAAGTATCCATATCATAGGAGTTAAGCTAATTCCATGATATGTTTTTCTTCCTCAACATATATATGAACTAAAGAACCCATGAAGCAATTCATATATGTGTAACTTGACTTGTACTTTCTGGTGATAGTAAAGTATGGGTGTTCAAGAAAATGACATGGGAACAAAGAACAACTATACAAGAATGGATTCTGAGCTTACTGATTATAATGAAGATGTTTTAGAAGCTGTACAAGACAAACAAACACAACATGAAAGAAGCAAGAGAACAAGGAAATATGTCTTTGCTTGTGCTGTTTTTGCATCCCTCAACAATGTCCTTCTTGGCTATGGTACATCCAAAACTTGACCACCTTTTTTATAGTCATCTATGCAATCATATCAATATAAGTTCATAAATATGTAATCTTGATTCTTGATTTTCAGATGTTGGTGTTATGAGTGGAGCAATCATATTTATCCAAGAAGACCTAAAGATCACTGAGCTTCAAGAAGAAATATTGATTGGTAGCTTAAGTATCATATCCATATTGGGTAGTTTAGCCGGAGGACGAGTCTCGGATGCCGTAGGTCGAAAGTGGTCCATGGGTCTAGCTGCTATCATTTTCCAGATTGGTGCAGCTATAATGACTTTAGCTCCTAGCTTTGAGTTTCTAATGATAGGTCGGCTACTCGCTGGAGTTGGGATCGGCTTCGGTGTCATGATCGCTCCAGTCTACATCACCGAGATTTCACCTGCGGTTTCTCGAGGTACATTCACCACATTTCCGGAAATATTTATAAATATGGGGATTCTTTTAGGGTATGTGTCAAACTACGCGTTTTCTGGCCTTTCGTCTCATATAAATTGGCGAGTTATGCTTGCTGTTGGAATCTTGCCATCTATTTTCATAGGGTTTGCGATATTTATAATCCCGGAATCACCACGGTGGCTAGTGCTTCAAAAAAGAATCGATGAAGCGAGGGTTGTTTTGATCGACATAGTGTCCAAGTTGTCTTTTGTATTTCTTACCGTCATAAGTCCTAGTTGTATTCTACTACCTACCGCCCAGTCATACGAGTCCTAGTTGGAGATTCTACACCTCCCCCTCATCATAAAAGAAGTGAGGGGAAAGAGAACTATGTAACGTTTCTTCTTTCAATACTAAACAAACTCGATTATAGGATATTACCTTGTGTGTTTACTTTTCTGTCGATCCATTATCTGTTGTGGTGTACCTTCATCTTCACGATCGAGTTATCCGCTCTAGTAATCAGGTTGTGGCTTATCATTTGTTACAAGTGGTATCAAGAGCTAGGTTCGCGGGTTAAGCTGGTTATCTAGGATCGATCAAGAAGGTTCTTGAACAACAGGGTGCAGCAGGGTTTCGATAGAAAAGGGTTCTTGGGTCTTCGATTGTCCGGGGTTGAGACAAGGTGTAGAAGGCTTAAGGGATTGTTGATTCACCAGATCAACAAGGTTTTTGTGGTGGTTTGTTTTTTTTTTCTTTCTTTTCTCTTGCCGCCATTGATATAAAAGGAAGAAGAAGAAGATAGGGGTGTTGGCTGCTACTACGTATCTTTTAGTCAACGCACAGTTAATACTACAAAGGGTTTGTCTAAGATTTATTGGGCCTAATTTAAAGTGTATAAATATTGGGCTAAGACATTAAGATCTGGTTATTATTTTTTGTTTTAATAAAACAAAAGGGTATTATTTTGTAGTATTGGCACAAGGGACTTTGTTAGTTTGTGATTGTGAGGTTTTTCACAAGGTGTAGCAAATTAATAAAGGGATAAAGAATGACGGGAGCCAAGTTTGACATCGAAAAATTCGATGGAACTGGTGATTTCGGGTTATGGAGGATCAAGATGCGTGCTTTATTAATCCAATATGGATGTGAAGCAGCTCTGGAGGTTTTACCCGCGGATATGGAAGCTGAAGCGAAAGCTGAGCTAAACAAGAAAGCTCACAGTGCCGTGATTTTGTGTTTAGGTAACAAGGTTCTGAGAGAGGTTACCGGGGAGACGACTGCAGCACGGGTATTTGGACCAAGCTCGAACTCTTTACATGACAAAGTCCATTTGGCCAACAATTGGTACCTGAAGAAGAAGTTGTATACATTCTACTACACTGCCGGCTGGACGTAAAGATTTCCGAGAATAGTATAACGAGTATTCAACAAAATCGTGTGCTTGATTTAAGCATTTATATTGAAGGTAAAATTCGAGGACGAAAATCTTGCTTCATTATTACCCACTTCTTTACCAGCATCATACGAACACTTTTTGAACCGTTTGCTTTATGGGACGGGACGCTTAGACTTTGGAGGATGTGATGGCCACACTCAAATTCAAAGGAAATCAAAGAAATGTCTACAGGCGAAGGGGGATGAGGTGACATGGTTAAATGTGAGGTAAAGAACCATATCGATAGGGATTACGTCAGTCAATGGGAAAGTCAAGATCAGAAAATTCTCGAGTGGAAAGGACTCAAGTGCTATATTTGCCAATCTGAGGATCACTTGAAGAGAAACGTCCTGAAGAATAAATCGCAAAAAGTCCAACAAGTTACGTCAAGAAAGATGATCAGCCAAGCTCCAGTGGTTCGACTTATGACGATTCTGAGGTGATGATGTAATAGTCACACAGGCTCAGGGCTTCTGCAAGATGTTGATCATGATTTCAGGAGTGTATCATACACTCCTGACACCCAAGTTAGATATAATTGTTTGATATTTCTATAATGGGTGTGGCGATGGGGCAGTGTACAGTTGGGTGGGACAAACGGAGTGTAAAATCAGAGGTATTGGCAGGTGCGGTTACAACTGATAGGGATGGTCAATTTTGTTTTAAAACAATGTCAGGTATATCCTGAATGAAAAAGAAACTTGATATCGCTGGAACTCTTTGAAAAAGAGGGATTTACCGTAAAAATGCAGCGGCAAAGTCAAGGTGATTAATGGTTCCAGGGTTGTTTTATCTGGAATACGAAGGAATAATTGCGTATACTCTTTGGATGGCCATGCAATGGCATTAGCATAATGCTATTAAATTGAAGAAAAGGACAGTCTTGAGCACAGCTTGGCATAAAAATAACTGGGACAAGTATATGAGGCGTCGACAACGGTGCTGGAAAAGTGCAAGGTCTGTTTGGCAAGGAAATTCTAGTAAGCTCGATTTTTGTGAGAATTGTGTTCTGGGAAAGTCACATCGAGTCAGGTTCGGTGTAGGAAGGCACAAAAATAGAAAAATATCAAGAGGAAAAACAGATAAGAGTCAAGGCCTACAAGAAAACAGGCAAAAACACAGGAAGGCCCAGGTGCAAAAATAGGCAAATCAGGCAAACAACAATTACATCACCAAGAAGGCAAACAACATTAAGCATAAAAAATTATGAAACAAACAGTGGCACATCCATCTATAAAGACAAAAAATCCATAGATAAGCTACAACCTACCACAATAAAACAATAAGCGACAATAAAAACAACACGGGCTAAATAACATCAACACACAAAAAAAAGATTTCAATACAAATCAAAAGGAACGAAAAGGCAATACAAACAAATAATTACAAGCAATAACAAAGTCAATGCATACACATCGACTACACAGGATAGAAGACTAACATGTTCATCAGAACTTATGGGTCCATCTCAAGTGAAATCAGTAGGAGATAAGAGGTATTTCTTATCTATTATTGATGATTATTCCAGGAGGTAATTGGGCTTATAGTCTCGTTCAAACACGAAGCTTTGGAAATTCAAAGAGTGGAAACAATTAGTAAGAGAATCAGACAGGAGGACTGTAAGAAAGTTGAGAACTGGATAATGGTCCTTGAGTTTCTGTAACCGGAGATTGAGCAACTAGTGCAGTTGGAAGTGGATTGCTAGACATTTGACAGTTGTCGGGACGCCGCAACAGAATGGGGTAGCAGAACGTATGAACAGAACTCTCATGGATAAGTACTGCTGTTTTATTAAATCCAGTCTGTTGCCCAAGACCTTTTATGGCGGAAGCACAGTTACGGCCGCATATCTTATCAATAGGTCACCATCGACACGATTGAGAAAAAGACACCTAAGAATGTGTCTGGGACATCCAAGAGAAAATTGGATGTTTAAGGATTTTCGCTGTGTCTCCATACCCACAATAAACAAGGTAAGCTCGAGCCGAGAGCGATAAAATGCGTTCTTTTAGGGTATCCCGAGGGTGTGAAGGGGTACAGACTATATAGGCTTGATAATGAATCACACTAATAATAGTCCCACTAGCAAACGTGTCTTCAATGAATGTCATGTACAAAGAAACGTAGAGAGGATACTGGGTAGTGATAAGTCTGTTAGGAATTACAGTTGAGGTGGAACTGCAGAGGTATAAGTAAGTCATCCCCAGGAGGAAGAGATCAATAGATCAGTAAGATGGTCAAAGATGGAGAAAGGATGCCACGGATCAAGAAACCAATCCCCCACCGGCTCTCACAGATTATAGTTGACCGGTAGAGAGACCAAGGAACAACGAACGAAACCTTAGAGAATTCAAGATGAAAGAAATAGGCTGCTTACGCATTGGCTGCGAGCAGAGGAAGAAATACTCATGAACCATTTTACGATACCAGGTAGGCAGTTGCTTGTGAAGAAATCTAAGTAAAGGCTGCTATAAAGAAGAATTGATTCACTGAGGAAGTAACAAGACCCTTGGGAGTTAAGTAATCCTCCAGCTGGTAGGCAAAAGCTGGTGATATTACTAAATGGCTGTATAAGAATATAAAGAAGGAGAATAAGGTGTTCAAAATGCCTAGGAAACAAGGCAAGGTTGTGTCTCGTGATTCACACAAGGGCAGGTATTGATGTACAAGAATATTTCGCCAGTGATTTCTATCACACAGAAACAGATACATACTAATCCAAGGGTAATACCTTCATTAGACTAGGCATGTAAATATTATGAGCTGGAGGCGATTCAGCTTAGAATTAAAGACGGCATATTTTTACATGGACATCTCTGCGAAGAAGTAGATCTACATGAGGCAGCCACCGGGATATAACAAAGGTAAAAAAAAAAAACAAGTGTAGTTTGTTAAAGAAATCCCTTTATAGGTATTGAAGCAGCACCTATGCAATGGTAAAAGAGTTTGATGATTACAACATGCGACAATTGTTCAAGATCTAGCAGTTATGACACTGCGTATTTACAGGATTATGCACCAGGATAGTAAATCTATCTATTGTTATATGTAGACGAAAAGGCAGATAGCTTGTAAGCAAGCTGAGATTGGGTACTGCCAAGTCTTTGCTTAAAAGGAGTTTGACATGAAGGAGCTTCGGGGAAGCAAAGAAGAACTGGTAGGAGATCGTCAGGGATCTGAAAGTCGTAAGATTCTGAATGTCACAATCAGGTACGTTACTAAGATATTGAATAATTTTAGAATAACAATTGGGAAATCGTGATTCAGTGCCATTGGTTGGGCCACTTCAAGCTCTGTCGATGAAGGATTGTCCTGGTTTGTGATTTGGATGTGACAGATGAGTCAGTGTGCCGTATTCTAATGCGGTATGGAAGCTTAATGACTAGATGGTGTGCACGAGGCAGACAAGAGCGAATGCTTCAGTGTAGTTTAGCATGATATTTGGGAGCGAGATCCTAGGTAAAAATCCACATTGGGAACAGTGTAGTGGATTTTTGAAATAATTTGCGGCACTGCAAGACGGACTTGGTGTATTGGGACAATATCGTGGCAACCATGATACTAACTGGTTATGTTGATTCAGGACTACTGCTAAGATCCGGATAAAGGTAGGACCAATCCACTGAGGATACCATTTTTAGTACAGAGATAAGTGTAGAGCTGAAGGCAACGCCCTAACAACACGTAGGTGGCATCTTCAACTACAGATCGGAAGTATATGGCCCATACGGAGGCTGGAAGGAAGCGAAATTTCAGGTGAACTCTTGAATAGTTGGACGAGGAGCTTAACACTTTGGCAGTTAATTATATGATAAACAGGGGGCGATTCACGTATCGCGGAATCAGTTTTTCATGAAAGGACTAAGCACATCAATGTGCGCTGTCACTTCCATTAGAGAGGTCTTAGAAGCAAAGACAGTTGAAGTTTTGACGGTGGGTACTGAACCCAATCTCGGTAATGCCTTACCGAAGGAGGTACCTGACACAAGTTACAACACTGCATTGGAGTTGCTGAGTGCGTTGGTATAATGCAAATGATAAAGCCTAAGGAGGAAATGTTTGGTTTATAGTTAGTCTTTATCATTACCGTAATAGGTCCATTTTACTTTGTAATCCTTAGCCGACATAGTTCCAATTTGTCTTTGTATTCTTATCCGTCATAGGATCCTATTGGATTCTACTATACCATCCAGCCCGTCGATAGAGTCCCTAGTTTTGGATTTCTACAACCTCCCCCTCAACTCTATAACAAGGAGAGTAGTGGAGAATGAAGACGATGTACTTTCATTCTTCAATACTAATCAAAACAAGATTAGGATATTTACTGTGTGTGTTTACTTTTTCTGTCGACCATAATCGTTGTGGTGTATCTTCATCTCACGATCGATTATCCGCTCTAAATCAGGATTGTAGGGACGTCGATTCTTACAATTTATAATCCCGGAATCACCACGGTGGCTAGTGCTTCAAAAAAGAATCGATGAAGCGAGGGTTGTTTTGTTGAAAACAAACGAGATCGAGTCTGAGGCAGAGGATAGGCTATCAGAGATACTAGCATCTACTGAATCCGGAAACAAAGAGACAGCCGTGTGGAGGGAATTGCTAAACCCGACCCCTGTGGTCAGGCGAATGCTAGTGACCGGAGTCGGAATTCTATGCTTCCAACAGATTACTGGAATCGACGCAACAGTCTACTATAGTCCTGAGATTTTACAAACTGCAGGAGTTCAAGACAAGTCAAAGCTTTTAGCTGCAACGGTAGCTGTTGGGATCTCAAAAACCGCGTTTATCATGGTCGCTATTTTGGTCATTGATAAAGTTGGGAGAAAACCATTGCTTTATGTGAGTACAATCGGAATGACAGTTTGTTTGTTTGGTTTAGCAATCACTCTTTCGCTTTCCAAAGGAGGGTCTATCGGGGTTGCATTGGTGATTCTGTTGGTATGTGGGAATGTAGCTTTCTTTTCGGTTGGCATCGGACCAATTTGTGTGGTTCTAACATCGGAGATATTTCCATTAAGGTTAAGAGCACAAGGCTTTGCATTAGGAGCAGTTGGGAATAGGGTGTGTAGTGGAATAGTCGCTATGTCGTTTCTATCTGTTTCTCATGCCATTTCAATGGCTGGGACGTTCTCCATATTCACGATGGTTTCTGCTTTGTCGGTTGTTTTCGTTTACAAATATTGTCCAGAGACAAAAGGAAAATCATTGGAGCAGATCGAGTTATTGTTTAATAAGGAACACGATTGGCAAGACCATGACGTAGAGCTTTCAGATACTCAACATTTGGTGCACAATAAAGAAAAATCGACCTCTGTCCTAGGAGAAATCTAACCTAAGTCATTCTATTCACATTGTGTTGTTATAAAGTTTTTAGCTAGAACATACATTCTTTATCAAATTCTGGAATTAGGGTGATATCTATCATATATACCATGTTGTGGCACTTTATCAAATTCTGGAAATTAGGGTGATATCATACATACCATGTTTTCGCACCTGAGTTCTAATGATGTTATCGTAAGTGTTGCAAGGGGTATCAGATTTTAAAGACAACAAAGTGGTTCAAGAAACTCTTTATTAACCGGGCATTTGAGATCACTAGTACCATCTTCTGTAATTTCAGCCGCAAAGTACTTAAGCAAGTGTAGCAATTAGTCCCTCATTACAACAATCACCTATATCTTAAAAGATTGTAAACTATTGGACCGAAACCCATCAAACCGGGTAATCCCAAACCCGCTAGATAACCCGTAGACAAAAAGGCGGTTACATGGCAGTTAAATAACTGTCATTTGACAGTTATTCTCAAGGGACACATCGGTTCACACCGACAACACTTTTAGATTGTACCCTTTCTATTTCATATAAATTAGAAAGAAATTGTTCAAGACAAAGATGTTGACAAATTTTGATTCTTAATAGAAAAACCATTATTGGTATATTTTGTTGCAAAAATAGATTCGATCCATAAATTTGGCATCAGAGCTTTGGTTAAATCAAACCAAGATCATCATATACCATAGGAAATCACTGTGTTCCATTCGATTCAATAACGGCACAAGGTTTTTCAAAAAGACGTTTTTCGCAGATATACAAACACAACCAGAAATTATTTATGAGTTTGTCAAAACATCTTTACCATAAGGCGAATCCAAAATCGTCGCCAATTGAAAAAGATCACGGCAACGAAGGATTTTCAACCCGAAAACCACATCGAAAATAGAAACGGAAACCAGAAAACCCCAAAATCAAAGGGATACGCCATACTTTTATCCACCGATTCGAAAAATAGAAACACAAAATTGGATAACGCGAAGTTCACCACAAAGGGACAGAACTTAATCTCTAAAAAGGAACAAACACACTTTGTGAGTTCACAAATCCGAAACTAGAATAGAAATATCAACGATTCTCTTATCCAAAGAAAACCAAAACTCACGGCGGTTTTATAGATCCCCCAATTGTAGGAAACCCTATTCTTGCACAATCGAATCAGGGGAGCCGTGGTTAAGACCACAAGAAGAGAAAAGAGCTATCACTATCACCATCTTCAATCGCGCGAATCCACCGGAGAAGGACAAAGCCTCAAGGAGACGAACCCCACAGAGGAGACGAACTCCACACACACAGACGAAAAGAGGCGGACCAACAAAATAAGGGACAAGGGGTTAATATTAACCCTAAAGGTTTTTCAAACACAACCTTCCAGCTTTCATTTTTTTATATTAATCACTTTTAGATATATATATATATTATTTATATTATATATATATATATATATATATATATATATTTTTTTTTCATTTCTATATATAAACTTTGATTATATAGAATTAGAGGTTTAGGATTTGACACTAGTTACCCCTTATAATTCTAGATAGGTAACTTAATCTAAACCGGAAGATAAAATATAGTAGTCGAGAAATTTTTACTGCCTACTATATTAAGAGAATAATTTTGTAAGGAGTAATTAACCTTAGGTTATTCGAACATAGATTTAAAGCCCCAAGGATAGTTTTTGGAATAAAAAAACTAGTCCCGATAATTTGTTGATACCCTTCAAGAGCACTTACCACAAAATCCGACACACTTAGTGTTAGGAATTTTATTTGGGAGATTTTATTTAGTATCCTAGAGATATGACGAAAGAAAGTGGAGATACTTCGAAGAAGGAAGTAGGTACTACAAGTACACCACAATTCCAATGTCCAACTTTAAAACCCTCGAATTACTCACTATGGGCAATTCGAATGCAAATTATCCTCGAAGCGAACGGTTTATGGGAAATGATAGAACCCAATGAAAAAACCCAAGCAGACAACAAAAAAGACAAAACTGCTATCGCATTCCTTTATCAAGCCTTACCAGAAGAACAACAGCTTCAAATCACAAAACACAAAACCGCAAAAGCCATATGGGATGCCTTAAAAACTAGACACATAGGAGAAGAAAGAGTCCAACAAGCAAGGTTGCAAACACTCAAATCCGAATTTGAGTTGTTACACATGAAGGAAGACGAGACCATCGATACCTTCACCACAAAACTAACAACCTTAGTAAACAAAGCAGCTAGTCTAGGGCATACAATGGAAGATGAAACACTAGTACGTAAACTATTAAACGCCGTACCCGATAGGTATCTGCAAATAGTTGCGTCAATAGAACAATACTCAGATCTAGATGAAATGACTTTAGAAGAAGCAATTGGTAGACTTAAAACTTACGAAGAAAGGATTAAGTATAAGAAAGGCAAGCAAGTGGATAATCAAGAAAAATTGATGTTCACACGACACGAACATAAAGGAAGATATTCTAGGGGACGCGGACGTGGAAGATATAAATTCTCACAAGGAAAAAACCACGAGAATTTTAAGGAAGAAAGGAAAGATGGAGAAACCTCTCATAAGAATTATAATAACAACTCCAAGAAATCAAACTTTGATACTAGCAAATTAACATGCTATAAATGCAAAAGGATAGGGCACATTGCGCCTAGATGTCCTCAAAAGACAAAACCAAACGAGCAATCAAACCTCGTTGAAGAAGACCTAGAACCAACCTTACTAATGGCAACATTAGAAGAGGAAGAACAAAATGTCTCCCTACATGAAGAAGATGTAGGATATAAAGAGACAAATAAGGACAGTCTATGGTATTTGGACAATGGAGCTAGTAATCACATGACTGGAGTAAGAGAACATTTCAAGGAAATAGATGAGAAGGTTAGTGGCAAAGTGAAATTTGGAGATGGTTCATATATAGAGATATTGAATTATTAAAATAGTCTTACTTGATTAAAATAGTCTTACTTGATTAAAACATAAATTGAAGGAGGTACAATAGGGTTTTGAAGCCTTAAAATCGTCCTAATAAGCTGTCAAATAAACTAGGGTTTGTCCCCCTTTTTTACTCTAAAGTTACACACATAAAACCCTAATTTCAAGTTTGTATATATAGAAAAATCACTACGACAGTGTCGCGTTTTAATCGTGACGCCGTCGTGAAGTAGAATATTCTAGATCTTGGGCTGGGTCGTGCGAGCTGACGCCGTTATGTTTTCTTGTGACACCGTCATGGGATGAATTGTGACGGCGTCACGTGCATCTTGTGACGCTGTCTCCAGCCTCTGAGAATATAATCTTGAGAAATTTTGGTGTAGGTCCGTAGTCTTGTCTGTATCTTCTCCAAATGAGCCCAAGTCACATGTATTTCCTCCAAATGCCTTCCAAATGCTAAATACCTGAAAAGGAACGATTAAGTACCTATTTTGGGCATAAATGCACGTTTTAGAGGGTTAAATGACCCCAAAAAAGTGTATAAAATGATACCTCATCAAATACCCCTACATTTGGGATTTGTTTTTCCTCAAGCAAATAGGCTTTTCTACCTAGACAATAGCAATATGAGACAATAGCAATATGAGGGTCATTTAACTTACTCTTTAAAAGTATTTTACAACACAACTTTCTAAACCTCGTAATTAAAAGCACGAAAAGTATATACTAGCACCTCACATAAGTGTTTGGGATTCTTTCTTTCTCTCAGGTGTATAATGAATTATAACATAATGGGGAAACGGAAAATCAACACTCATTACCTGTCATAACATATAAATTACCATAGGCTTGGTAAAGGATCAAACATCTGCCGCTAGGTGCATGCATTATTCATTACTATCTAAGAGGTCTTTTAAAGGGTTGTGGGGTGTAGGTGTAAGGTAACATATAATGAAAACGAAAACGGATGGGATACATTTGGGTGGCTTTGGGTGAATTTGAAGTGGAAGGGTTAGCTAATTATTTATACGAATACACGTTGGTTTGGTTGCTAAGCCAAGACTCAGACGAAGATATACAAACTCTACACAACTCTACATCAATCTCTTTCTTTTTCTTTTCTTGACTCTATGATAAACATAAACATAAGCAAATGGCAGCCCGTACATTTTTTCACTTTTTTATATATACAATCTAAACATATGACCAATTTTAGAGGTGGATCATAATAACCTGGAGATCATCTAACAAACGTTTGGGGGGTAGATTGATTAAACTTTTCTTCCCTATTCTTCCGCGCGATATTAAATACTTCCATTGAATCCATTAAGTACCAAAACGAGTATTTGCCAACGATAAAAAACTTTAGCCAACCGTGTACTCAATAATAAAATAAAACCACAATAATGTACTAAAAGTGAGTACATACAAGGTAGGCTAAGGCGATTTGGGTGTAACGATTGGTTTAAGGGTGACAATGCTCTTCATTAATAATCTGGAATCCACCAGAAAATTACAAGAACCGTGAAAAAGGATAGGCTCGGAGGGTTGTACTAGGGGTATCCTGCACTAAAAATGAGTGCATGGCAAGGGTGTGGGATAGTTATATGATCGGTGTGACCATCATAACAATTACAGGTTTAAAACATGGGTTAATCCTAATGCCTCTTATCAAGCAAATCCTAATACTTACTATGCGGTCTCGGGATGCATCACAAAAACAAGTTCTAGAATTTAATATACTATCGGTACACTCATATAATTTAATACCGATCTCAATGCTCCAGAAAAGGCGACAAAACCACATATACACATCCGTAACGACGGAATAGATACACATGATTGCTCACTCCTTAACTCGAGAAAGCTAAAGGTATAAACTATCTTGGGTATCAATAATAGATACTCGAATTCCTATAGATCTAAAGGCGAACCTCACATTTTTAGGGTGGAATTCTGAGGGTTTTTATGCTAGTCATATATATTCCTATCCATGAGACGCTATTAATACCCGGTTTTCGTCGGTATGTGTCATAAAAAAATTTAAATTTTGGTTAAAATTACCTTTTTATGCTATGTTTCGATATATTACCCATCATTTCAAAGACAAAGTAAATGGAAAATGAATTAATAGTTTCTAAGGCTTATTTTCTCCCCTACACCTAAGTAATTCAAACATAATAAAACAAACAATAAAGAACTAAAACACAAGACACTCCTAATATGCGAGAAAAGTAAATATTGGGTTGCCTCCCAAAAAGCACTTTTCTTTATTTACGAGTCTTGTAGCTAGACTCGAAGTCACACGTTCTTACGTGACTTCTCCTTCATCGTCCATTCCTCCTTCTACTATAACAAGATTGGGATGCTTGCCTTTGAAATTTTTGCTCTTCCATCGGTTGAACTACATCTCCCTTTCCAAGTGAAGCTTTATCCTTTCTTCCCATTTCAAGACTAGCCTATTCACAGTCATAATGGGGGCTATAGGTTCTATATCGTTCTTAATAGGGGTGTTAACGAGTCGATCTTTTAACGAGCTAATCGAGCTCGAGCTAGTTTATCTCGAGTCGAGCTTGAAAATTATCGAGCACGAGTCGAGTTCAAACAAAAAATTATGTTCGATTAGTTTCACGAGTCGAGCTTTTAAATCTAAAACTTAGCTCGGCTTGTTCGAAAGCTCGTTTAGTTATTCGAGTCGAACGAGCTAGACGAGCTAGTCGAGTCGAACGAGCTTAACGAGCTAATAGAGCCAAACAACTAGTTTTTAAAATATTATACTTTAGATGTTTCTATAAGTGTTCATAAAATAATTTAAACTTAATAGTATAACTAAAAATATGTCATGCATCATTAATAAAGTAGACACTTCAAGTTTATATTCATTATTTACTTGGTCTTTTACTTTTATAGCCTTTCATCCTTTCTTCATTTATGTCTCTCTTTCAATGTGGGATGCAATTTTTTTTCCATTTACCTATCAAACATGTAAACACACTACAAGTAAGAATATTATCAATGAATAATCACTATACTTCTAAGATTTATTAAATTATGTATTCAAAAAATTACTATATCATTTTTATATATAAATTAAGTATATGTATGTTTAGTTACAATTTGTTAATATTTGTTTATATTAACTAACTGTGTCATTTTACTATATGTTTACAACTACTAAGATAATTTTATCGTAGATATACCACAATTATATTATTAAACAAATCAAACTATAACAAAAAAGATTTAAGTATTAAACAAACCAAAATATATTTACAATCTTAGTTTGGCTCAACGGTAAACAATAATAGTAAAAAAACGTGTAGTGTCGCGAGTGGCACTCCACTTAAAGCTTTTGAAGGCATTTTATTTAATATCAACTTTTAAAATATTGATCATACTTTAAATTCTCAACAAGTTACTACTAGTGAACAAGTTTTATGTTGTTATTAACTACTTACAAAATTACTTTTGATCTTATTAGTATTGATTTGAGTTGTTTAAGTTAGAAATTATAATGAAAAATTGATAGTTAAAGTTATATTTTATGATGGTGAACCACATATTCGATGAGGCTCAAGAAAATAATCTTACCTATAATTAAATTACGCTAAAAATGGTTTAAACTTAACATCAAATATACATCCATTAAATGACTAAACATTTAGTAAGTTGAGAGGTGAGATTATTTTTTGAATAAGTAACACATACATTCAAACGGTTAATATAAATTACATGAGTCAATATTTTTTTCTTTCTTGATAAAGAAATTACATAGAACCAAACAAATCTTACGCAGATTCATAGTGTCATAAATAAACACATGTTGAGAAACTCGTCGCAAGTCGTGGGCAGACATTCTCGTATAAACTAAAATAGTACCCACAGTTGTCACGAAAGTTGTTGGGTTCCCATGAAGCTTTAAAGTTCACTTTAACTAAGAACGCATTCGAGTAAGTATACACTTATCATGTGTAGTTAGGGATTGGCAAGTTAAGGTCGTCCCACGAGACTTGGTTACAATCAAGTGTTATTTGATTGTTTAAGCAAGCAACAAAGGTGGCGGTTATGATTGCCACATATCAAACTATTGGGATTTAACAGCTAAATAACATTTATTAACACGAAGAACGCAACAAAAAACATCCCAAAGGGATCCCATGTGATGTGCATAGATTAACATATAAAAAACAAAGTTACTATGATATGAACACTTTCCAATACAAAACCACTAAGAAAAACAATATAGAAATCAAGGTTATGCAAGCACACAAATAACATACTTATTTGGACAAATGATCACATAGATATTAGGATGTTTAGCTTGGAAGACATGTTATCATTGATAATATTTTCAACCTATAGAACCAATAATAATAGTCTGAATGTTTTATAAATAAAATATACATAAATCTAACTCAAATGGTTATATCATGAGACTCCTGCCTAAATCAACAACAACAAAGAATCCTTTCGACCTGTAGACTTTGATAAACTATGGTCAAGCATTGTCTTCTAAAAATGAAAACTAAAGTAACTCCCCAACACCTCTAGAAATTGGTGGGGGTGGTAGGAGAGAATTCCTCAATTCAAGGCCAAGTGTGTGTGGATGGCGTAGTATAATTTGTTCAATACATTGCCCCAATGGTCTTATTTAATTTTGGAACTCTTTGACCTTCAAGGGATCTTTAAAGTGACAGATAATATAGCTAGGAGGTGTATCTGATCGGACTTTGAGAGTTGGCATATTATAATCCCGCATTAGTTCGACTTTTGGAGCACAACATGGTTCCAGCCGCCGAGCTAAAATCCCTAAATGATCAAATATGATTGAAATCTACAATAACTTAGTTTACAAGATTGTTTCAATCATTTATAGGTTATTTAGATTTGTAGGCAACCAAAACGTATAAAAAATATAAAAACATTCAGTTAATTAGAACCCCCATATAGATTTTGTACAACCACAACAACAAAATCATCTCTACATGTTTCATCTAACGTAAGCATATACAATAAACTACCATGACAGAGCCAAACAAAAAAACATTCAAAATAAAAGAAATCACACTGAAGTTCAAAAGTTTAAATTAACCGATGAAAATACAAAATGTTTGTGTTACTATATTCTTTCTAACATTCGTGCTTATAAAAAAGTAAAACACGTATACTAAGGATTTATAATTGATATAAGAATATGCATGTTTTAAATAATAGCTCTTATGTTTGTTACGTTATCTTTCTTTTTTCATTAGATGTTTTGTAAGTCTTAATAACTTGTTTAATTACATTAGGTATTAACTATGATTGTAAGATTAAGTGTTTTAATATTGTTAATTAGTTTAGTTGGTAAATTCGTAAGCGTAAATTTGTCATAAAGAACGTATATTATACCTTTGATTAAGAGTTATAAGTATAAAAGCAAATTTAACTATCCCACATTGAAAAAGAGAATAAAGTGGAGAGATATGAGTCCCTATAAAACAAAGACCCATTTCCATTTTTCATAGATTACATCAAACTTGTAAGTTTAAAAAATTTATTGTACTCTCTTACATTTTTAATGCAAATTAGTGTTAATCATAAGTTATAAAAAATTAGTTTGAGCTTTAAAAATATTTTTTTAATCGCAAGCGAGCTTTTTCGAGCTCGAGCTCGAGTTAATAAATAAGCCGATTAGTATAAAAGTTAAAAAATTAAACGAGCTTCGAGCTCGAGCTCGAACAATATAAAAATATTTGAGCTCGAGCTCGAGCTAACTTATAAAAGTTTATTCTAGCTCGAGTCGAGCTCAAGCCGAGTAGTTATTAAACGAGCTTAGCTCGTTTAGGCTAAAACTCGACTCGACTCGGATCGTTAACACCCCTAGTTCTTAATCCCTTTCTTGCTCTTACAAGGGGATTTAGGTATCGTGTGGAAACTTATCTTACTCTTTCCAGGCCTTAGAGTTATGCTGCCCTTGACAAACTTAATCACGGCTTTGGCCGTTGTTAGGAATGGTGTTCCTAGGATGAAAGGCATCTTTTTGTAGGTAAGTTTCACATAAGTGGAGTAGGGCATGACGTTTACATCGGACCCTTGATCGACTAGGGCGTTTACTTGTTTAAGGCCTCCTATGCTGCAAGGTATTTCAAAGTTTCCTCCAGTGTCCTCCTTTTTTGTTATCTTTTTCTTGAGGATCGCTTCATAAACAGACCCCCTAGGTAACACATTATATGTCTTTCCCTTTATCTTTCCAACTCGGGCTCCTGACAGAGAGTCATTGAACCTATTATTATCAACTAGTCCCTCGATTAGCTTTTCATTAATCCTATGCTTCAGATAATACACAACAGGCCGAGAATTGGGCGCTTCTACTACTTCTTCTTTCTCAGGTTTTTTGATTGGCTTATTTTCGGCCCCGTTTCCAGCTCCATTCTTTGTCTCGGCCTCCTTTAATGACACCTCCATATCTGGTTCGTTAGTTTCTTTACTATCATCGCTGGTTGCTACGTCGTATATGTTGTTTTTTTCTTCCTAAACGGTATGATTTATATGGTAGCAACATAGTTCGTAAAAACGAAAACAAGGTAGTTTATAGAACGACACAAGACATTTTGTAAGATAACGGAAAATAGTTTATAAGGTGATAGCAAAATAGTTTACGAGAAAATTACATGACAGTTTATAATGTAACAGTAAGGAGTTTATGATATGGTAACAAGTAGTTGACAAAATAGTCTATAAATGATGACAAAATAGTTTATAAAAGACAACGAAATAGTTCATAAGATGACAACAAAATGATTTTGTAAGATGATGTCATAATAGTTTACGAGCTGATAGCAAAATGATTTATAAGATGATAGAAAATAGTTCATAAAACGTCAGCAAAGTAGTTTGTAAAACGATAGGAAAATAGTTTATAAAATGATAGTGAAATAGTTTGTAATACGGTAACAATTTAAGGAGTGTAACTGACAAACTCGTCATGACTGATAAGTTAATTGATTATTTAAAGACATCCACATAATACAACAAAATCCATTAGGAAAGTACTAGTGCAAATCTCTTAGGGAATACGGTCCAAGTCTACTTAGGTTTCACTAGGCAAGGTAGGAAAATCTATCCTTAGGCATCATCATTATATGTGTCGACGTTGGAGTTTCCGTGAGTTTTTACTTTCCAAATCTAGTTCACACGGTTTAGCTTTGGACAATCACTATATTGTAATGTCCTGGATTTCCACACTCCTAATAGGTACCTCAAGTTTCAAATTTGCCACTGCGGCCTCTAAGTTGTTATCGTAACGAGTGTCCGACAATCTTTAGTCATATCACCAACTCTCTTGTAGTTGTTGCGCTTCACAGTGCATGGCCTAGTGTGGTGCAACTTATCCTTGTTGCAGAAAGGTAACTTTCCTACATATCCATTTTGTTATTTGGTCTAGCAATCTTAGCTCTCATGACCTTTCGTCGTTTATTTTGTTGTTGACATTCCTTGCCACCTTGGCTTCCTAACATACGACTTGATCCATCGAGTCGTAAGCCATGAGGATTTTTGCCTCATAAATAGCAATAGCTTCAATAACATTATCAATTCATTGGGTTACAATATGCTCGAACCTCGCAAAACTCATTCCTTGTCTCGTTGTCGGTATTTTCATCAAAATCGAACAGAGTAAAGAAAATAAAATAAGTCGAATTTCAAAAGTCGTGTTTCCAAAAATGGAATGTTACGAGGTGACGAGTTAAAGTCGTGATCGAATTAATCGGCATGTTTCTAGGCGATAGGCCACGAAATGACGTACGAGTTTCAACAGTATGGGATGGGTGTTCAACCTCGTTTTCGGAATCAGATATCAAGATAATCAATGGGGTCGGCAGACTGTGACAAGTTTCAAGGTTTTGTAAAATCGTGTTATGTAAAGTCGTGAAAACGTTTTAAGGACCATCGTATAAATCATGATGTTTTAGAAATAAATGAGACCATTGTTTCACTCACAATGTCTTAGAAATACACGAGACCATTGTTTTACTCACAATGTTTTAGAAATACACGAGACCATTGTTTTACTCACAATGTCTTAGAAATACACGAGACCATTGTTTTACTCACAATGTATTAGAAAAAGTTTTAGTATTTATATAAATAACATGTATATAAAACCAACGGGAAAATCTACGTAAGGAAAAATAAACGCAGGAAAAGATAAACACGGGGCAGTGATAAACCCATAGCATAACAAGTTCAAGGCAAAATGATACTCACGTATACACCATAGAAAAAGCACGTATAAGGCACAGGTAAACGCACGTATAGGCAAAAAGGCACATAAGGATCACATACTGGTTATAGACCATACCTAATATATACTACTTGGTTCTTTATAACCTTGGCTCTAGATACCAATCTGTCACACCCCCAAATAGGGTCCCATCGGAATAGAGAACCGGGGGCGTGACGTGTCATGGATATCACAAACACAAGGTACAAGAACGACCTCTAAAGAGTACGTTTGAAATCCATACTTGTTACATTAATAAAATAGATAGTTTTACATTCAACCTAAAAGAAGTTTCAAAGATTTGCAGAAGCGAAATAAAAGTTTGGTAAATTAATAACAAGCATGGTTAAATAGGTTTCTTGGAAATGGTAGATACACATAGAAATTTGACTTCAAGTAGCACCTTGAGCGAATATCCAACCTATGCACCTAAAAACATTGCTTAAAACGTCAACAAAAGTTGGTGAATTCATAGGTTTAAGTTGAAACGAAATAGTGTGGACTACAACTTATAAAACGTACGTGACTATTATAACAAATACAATATCACATAAAAGGAGAGTGTTTACGCTACACTAAGCTGATGATACCGAGGCTAATAAGTATGTAGCATACAATCATTCCAGTTGAAACATGCCCTAGCAGGTGTCCAAACCAAAGATCACCAAACGAAATTCGACATGACATACATCCGTTTCATCGGTCCCTCCGATAAAAGTAAGCGCTACTTACCCGGATGGGGGTTATTAGCCCCAATAGATCTGTTTATTCACTCGCGCTTACTCAACCAGTACCGTTGGCCAAGAGATTAACGGTTCATGATAGTTCGGGCAGATAGTGGTTTAAACGCAAACTTAGGTAACACGTATACAGGTAAGAGTAACATAAAACACTTGTGTCCAGTTTTAAAAGCGAATAATGTTCGCACCCCAAAGTTAGAAAACGTAATAAAAAGTAGGTAAAAGTATGGGGCTATGAACTCATAGTAAATGGTGAAATAAAGTAGCTGAAAATGAATGATCACGCAACGATGCACAACTATGCCCGATCACGACCTAGTGAATAACGGTTTGGTTTAGAATCGATATGACGTGAAATTATGAAGATGCATAAAAGCTTAAAGCGTAGTTGTACGATTGATTTGAGAAAAGTTTTAGGAACAATGGTTGTGTGGTGGTTGTAGTGGTTTTGACTCAATAAAATGTATCTCGATACTTAGCATAAGTACATATCGTATATTAAGAAAATAAACAAGAGTAAATAAGTTTTGACAGTTTACCCGGTAACCAAAAAATAATGACTTAAGACATCCTTGATATGAATGCTTTCACATTTTTAATTTACATAATAGGTAATAGACGTTCTATATTTATAAAAGTTATAAAAATATATTTTTCGTCTTTTAGTCGTGTATTAAAATAATAATATTTATTATTTTGTAATTTTTCGTTATTAAGGAAAATACTTAGTGATTTATATAAAAGTATGTATTTTAGTTTATGTATCAAGTTTAAGTATAATAAATATTTATTAACTATAAGATAATGTAATTCGTCCTTTTGTCGGGTTTTTAGGAAAATAAGTTTTACAAATGTTTCTAAGTATAAAGATTTTATAAAAATTTCGAGATGACCCGTTCGTTTATATCTGTTTTTCAAAGTCTTAGACTTTATCCAAAAACCACTTTCAAACTACAATTCACATTTCCCGACTAACGCCAAATCTATACGTTTCATTCAAAACTCATCCCAACAATTTATTTTTCCACAACAAGTCTATATAGTTAAAACGCTTAATATATAAATGTGTTATATAGGTAAATAGGTTATAATATTTTTACGTCAACTTATAAGTTTAAAATTAGCAATAAGCCCTTAACAAAAATAAGCCGAAAACTAAATGGACCCTTATTGGGATTTTAGGCATAATAAGCCTAAACAAATGATCCGAAAATCAATAATCTAAAACTAGTCCAAAAAGCAAACGAATAAGTAAATAAGAACATAGCTTTTCAAATAAGCTATAAATAAGCTACCCAAATAAGCCAAGCCGTGGCTCATAGCCTACGGTTTGGGCTTGGTGTTGGGTCGAGGCCCACAAAACCAACCAAACAAGTATGAGGCTTATTTATTAAGCCCGTTAAGATCAAAACCTTACTAGTTATCAAATAATCTATGAATTTAAGCTAAGAAAATAAGATGAAGCTTAGAAAAGCTTAAAGTTCAAACCTTTATGGTTTTCCCTTTTGTTCGACACGCATATAAGCTCAAATAAGCCAATCGAGCTAATCAATAAGCCAAAATAAGTAATAAGCACCTTGGAAAAGTATTTCTTTTTGACAAAATAACCACAACAACACAACTATGTTTTCCTTTTATTCATTTTCAAAATTTTTAACACATATATACAACACCTTTTCAGGTTTTGTAGATTTTAAAGCTTTGATTTTGAACAAAATACTTGTACAACTAGCTTATTCATATGGTAAGGATCAAGGAAGTACAAGAAAAATATAGAAAAATGAACTTACGAAGATGATGGATTAAGAGGTGATTAGAAGCCTACGAACAACCCAAATGATACTTAAAATACCCCTAATAACTATACAAATTAACCCCGAATAAACTCTAGCTTCAAAATCTTGATCAAAGGTGGAAAAATCTATATGTATGTGTGTGTGTTTGTGGGCGGACGAGCAAGAAAGGGGGGAGAGGGAGAAAAAATGTATTGTGTGTTTTTTGTTGAGAGATGAATGATGAAAATGAATGAGTTTGGGTTCTTATTCATGAACCAA
This sequence comes from Tanacetum coccineum, assembly GCA_026074375.1. NCBI lineage: Eukaryota > Viridiplantae > Streptophyta > Magnoliopsida > Asterales > Asteraceae > Tanacetum > Tanacetum coccineum. Next base: position 53,529 of record BQNB010004304.1, on the reverse strand, counting down.
AAAGTGAATTCTATGATAGAAAATATATAGGGGACCCAAAAGCTAAAATGGTGGTGGTATGTTTGTGTTGTGGGTGGCGGACGCAAGCAAAGGACAAAGGGGGAGGGGGTAAAATTTTAAATTTTTGATCTTGCATAAAGGAATCCCATGAATATTGGATATTTCTTTCACACTTAAGATATCTTTAAACGACATCGACGGTATACGCAAAAACTGAAAAACACGCAATAACATGAAATAAATTCTGAATGTTTAAACATCTATCCGAAACGTAAAAACGCGACATCTGTCGAAAGTTTGCATTAATTAGCAAGTCGGAGCGCATCCGGTAATGATTTTTAGATACACGCGGGTGAACTCCCCTATTAAACAGAAAATTACACGCAATTAATAAAAGTCAACTGATTCATGAAAAAGTCAACGACGATAAATTATAAATTTTTACAAGGTGTTACAATATGTGAATGTCAATATCTTTGTAGAGGTAGAACGTAGATATATTAAAACATGCTCCCCCTAGATTGTTGCTCCCCTTTGTTCCAAGGCGGGGATCCATGGTTAAGAGCATTACCTTCGAGGTGTTCTTAGCTACAACAAGCAACAAACAAACAAAAAATACCACAAGAAACAAATGCATACACATGTTCAAGTCTAAGGTGGGTTAGCTTATCATTTGTAACCTTGGAAACATGGATTAATACCATACATGACAATACATATGCATTTATACCAACTAGAAGGCATTGGATAACATCAGTTATTCTTGGATAAGTTATACATCTACATTACAAGCACTATACTAGTACTTTGCCATAAAATCACTATTCTAGTGTCTTGCATAAAAGATTATTCACTCCTAGATTTCTATTTTCTAGAAGTCATTTACTTTCCCTTTCCCCTTGTCATTCACTCTGATCTTTTCATCCTCCAACTTCCTATTCATCTTGGAGATGATGTCAAGTAGCATCTTTAGTCCATGGTGAATAGATAAGAGCATCTCTCTTAACTCCATTCTTGTTTCCTTTAGAGCATTCATCATATGGGTTGTGTTCTCACAATATATGGAATTTTCATGCTCATGCAATCTTATGCTTAAGGGTACTTTTACCTTATTCCAAATTTCACTTTCTGCAATGTCTTTTAAAATAAATTCAAACATAACCCTCTCCTCACCTTTATATCCTTTCATGGTTTTAAACTTTTTTTCAACTTCTTTGAGCTTTCCCTCACTTCTACTTCATTTAAGGACTCTTCCAAGCAAGAAATTTTCCTATATTAGATGTTGAATACTTAGAGATAGAAGAGTGTATAATATGTGTAAAGGTGTTTTTAGCAAATTGTTGACTCAATGTTTTGAAAGACATTTTCTCAATCATTATGAAGAATGAAGATTACTTACTTGTCAAAAGTTTTTGATTTCTCCCATCTTGTTCTTGATTATAAATGGTGGTTTTTATGAAAATGAGATTTGGAAAGTATATATGGTTTTAGAAGAAGATGAAATGTTTATTTATTGGTTAATAAACAAAATTGCATGGGTATCCATAAGATCCTATTGTTTATCCAAAAAGTACCATCTCGTGAATTTGTGCAAGCTTAGTTTCTTATTTAAGGTACACTCCTCCATCACATCTTGTCCTTTTTCTCCATCTTCTTCCTCTTCTTGCAACATCAATCCTAATCCTAGCGTAAGAATCTTAAATTGATCCTTTTTTAAAGATTTTGTTAAAATATTTGCAACATTTTCTTCTAAAGGGATTTTATCTAGAGTTATATCATTCTTAGCTACATTATCTTTTAAAAATGATGTCTTATTTCTATGTGTTTAGGTCGAGGGTAATTAACGGGACTTGATGTTAGATAGACGACACACTTATCATCACATAGTATATGAACTTTATCTAACATAATGTTATAGTCCACAAACGCTTGTTTCATCCATAAGGCTTGTTGACAAGCTGTCACATCCCCAAAATGGATCGCAGCAGAATAGGTAACCGGGGCGTGATGTCATAATATACACAACACAAGGTACGAGAGAACGACCACTAAATGGACGTTTTAAAAAGTTGTTCATTTGTTATATTAAAATAAACTAAGTTTTCAATCAAGTGCATTTAATAGATTCAACACTAAGTAGTAAATTGTTTGAAAGATAGATAAATGATCAAAGTAATGCACAAAAAAGACTCTCGGGATGCAACTCCAAATGCTAGCCATGCAATTAAGGACCTAAGAAAAACATGCTAAAATGCCAACATAAAGTTGGTGAGTTCATAGGTTTAAGTAAAGTATTTATGAGGACCAAAAGAGTTTCGTGACTACTATTTTACTAACAGTATCGTGAAAAGTATTTAGTAATCAGTGATGTTCAATTAAAGTAGTGTGAACCACAACATTTCTGAGTGTGTGTGACTATTGTAACACATACAATATCAAAAAAATAAAGTATTACTATTGCCCTAAGCTTATGACACCGAAGCCTTAACATGTTGTGTAAATCCTAGTCTTTTAGATTTGTCTCGAAATACGATGTTTTGCCAAAACACCCAAGTACTACCTCAAATGAAATGTGCCCGCTGGTCATGTACTAAGCCAGAACTTGGATGGGGGTGTCAACCCCAGTAGATCTATTCACAGCATTCGTGCTTACACGAAGTAATTAACGGCTCATGATAGTGTGTACTACGTGGTAATAGGGAAACTTAGGCAATACGTAAAAGTTTAAAGCACTTGTATCCATAGTAAAAGCAACCAACATATTTGTAAAAACTTAAAGTGCTTGTATCCATAAGTAAAACGAGTGTGAAATCAATCAGGTAAACAAGTTTGTAAACGAGCATATAAACGAGTTTGAAATCAATCATGTAAACGAGCATATAAACAAATTTGAAATTATCCATGTAAATGAGTTTGTAAACGAGCATATAAACGAGTTTGAAATCAATCATGTAAACGAGTTTTTAAGCGAGCATGTTTCTCACCCTGAGATTTATAAATAAATAGTGAAAACGAGTAAAACGTGGGGCTATAAATTCACCTCAAGTAAGACAGTGAGTAGAGAAATAATCCACGAACGTAGAACGTACACGAATGAATCCTAACCGCGACCTAAATATACGATGCGCTTTAAGAGCAAGCAACGGATAACGAAACGTTGAAATAAACCATTTTAGAAAGTCAATATCACCCGAACATGTTTGTGTCTTAGTTTAATTAGTCAAAACGTGATCTCGTAAAAATATAGGGTTTTTAATTAAGTTTCAACACTTAAACCAAAAGTTACTATTTTTAGTAAGTTTAGAAATCCTGAACATCATACAATGTCTAATTATATCCGTTAAGTTTTTATTTTGCCTAAACGCACTAAGTGACCCTAATAGTTTAGTTTCTACTTTTATTTCGCCGATATATACTTTACGCCTATTATTAAATTTCATTTATAATAAACCACCTACCCTTTCTAGATAATCAGCTCACTTTGTAGTTATAAAAATCCCAGATTTTGTCCGATTTTTGGAGGGCGTATCTCCTTCGTTATAAACATTCATGGCTCTACCGAAAGCTACATTTGAAGGAAAAATCATTCTCTACAAATTTTCTTTTATACATTTTAGCCAACTCGGACCCAAAATTGGTCAAAACTTAGTTTTAAAATTCGGACAGAATGCACCCGAAACCATTTTTGAGCTGTTAAAAACATTAATGTTTCGCTAACTTAAAACGGCCATAACTTCTTCGTTATAAGGCGGATTTTTGAATTCATTATACCGAAATTTATGTATGAAAGTATACTAACAAAATCTTAGGGTTTTATCTTCTCAAAACATTTTAAAACCCCTTAATCCACGTTTAGTTTCTGGATAGCTAGGTATTTTTACCAAAAAATCCACCAAAATCCACCACAACTTCATCAATACCCTTAATCTAACCTAAACCACTTCACCAATGTTTGAAGCAACAATAATACATCAAGTCTAGCCTAATCCCTTCACCAATATGATACAACATCACTAGTCAACCTACATAGTCACTAACCAAACTATAGAAATTAAGATAACAACATATTAAGTGTAAAAACATGAAGAGTACTTCCATCTTTAGAAAATGAAAACTCTTTAGATTTGTTTATAAAAGCATAACACAAACATATGGTGATGATTTCTTTCAAGATATACGTACAAACATGAACAAAGAATAAGAATCAAAGAGGAAAGATCAATAAGTGCTTACGAAATAGTGATGTTAAATGAATAACCTAACACTTGGAATCACCTTAGAACACTTTAGAAGTAACCCTTGAACGCTTGATTAGTGAAGAAATGGAAGACAAATGAAACCTATAAGGGTGTTTGTTTGTGCCGTGACCAAGAACAAGGAGGGAGGAGAGGAAAAATATGTTTTTTGTATGTTTTAGGAGGAGAAACAAAAGAGAATGAATAAATGAGGTATGAGGTGAATGTGGCCTCTCTTATGCTTGCACAAAAGCAAGAGAATGCATAAGCATCCAGGTTGTGGGGCTTGAAATCAAGAATAAGCCAAAGTAGGAATTATACAAAGGAGACATACTAGAGAAATTGCTGGGATGGTGTTGGGTGGTGTAGGGCGGACGAACCAAAAGAAAGGAGCAAGTAGGTGAACCAATTTGATCTCATATTTTTTAATTTCATGAAAGGAGGAAGTATCTAGATATTCACATGTATGCACAAGTTATATTGCTAGTGACGTTTATGTAACCATAAAAATTAAAAACGCGCTACATCTAAAAATAAAAATATAATAAATTAAATATATGCTCGATAAGTCAAAACGTGATAGTCATCAAAAGACTATGTTTAATCAAAGACTAGAATGCATTCAACGAAATAATTATTAATACGCGGGATAACCTCCCAGTTATACGGTAAATTGATCACGAAAAGTAAAAGTTAAAAATCGAGGTAAAAATATTATTTTGGAAAAATTACCGGTTGTCACACAAGCCCTTCTGGCGGTCACGTAATCGGATTCAGTTATTGATTTAGCAAGTGATGTTTGCTTATTTGAAACAATGATGTAAAGTAAGATCATACAAATGTGCAAATTCCACTTGTGTTTTTTATATCAAGTACATCACCCGCATGATCTGAATTTGCATATACAAATACTTTTACCCCCGCATCCTTAGAATACCAAAGAACTAAATGTTGTGTTCCTTTAATATAAAGAAATATCCTCTTGGAATCTTGCGCAAAGACAAATACTAAACATTATATCCGGTCTACTAGTGTTGAGATAAAGTAAACTACCTATCATCCCTCTATATTTAATGCTATCTACGGATTCATTATCCTTGTCTAAGGTGAGGACTTTTTTCCTAGACATTAGAGTTTTGCTATCTCTTCAATGTACTTAGATTGATTGAAGAATATTCCATTACTCCAATGTACTTAGATTGATTGAAGAATATTCCATCACTCATTTGCCTAATTTATAATCATAAGAAGAAACTAAGCTCACCCATTGATGTGTCGTTGAGTGTAGGTATTTTATTTATCAAGTTTTACATTTATATTTTGCCAACTATACCTAAAAACAACACTAACGGGTAGTGCACCCGATCAGATGTAGCTTCATTGGTGAGTAGGGTGCCGATCACTAAGAGCAAGAGCGTTAATTCTTAGTTCTATCAGTATTTTAGTTTATCTATGTTAGTTATAATCTATGTTAATTCTAAGCTAAACCTATGCTAAACCTAATTCTAACAGATAAGGGGGTGTTCAGTCTGAGAGACTAGAACAGGTTTGGTGGTGACTTAAATCTACTTCCGTTACCAAAACACACGCAAGACAATAATAATAAAAATAGAAGAGCGGTCAAGCCAATTATAGGAAAATTGTATTAACCATGATTAATCAAATAGAACGTTGGTTTATTTATTTAGTACAATGAATGACTTATCTCGAGGGTTATATCTTTCCTAGATTTAGGCGGTACTTATTTCTAAAACCTAGATACGTCTAATTCTGTCATAATTAAACGCATTCACATAAAGTATTTTCTTTGCTGATTATAATCTATCTTAAGAGATTAATAATGGTGATCTTATTAAACTATAGCCCATCGAGACTTTACCCACTTACTGCTTAACGGCTCTTTATATACTAGTAGTCCACTGTCCGAGTCTTTACCAAGGGAATCATAACATTATTTGTTGATACCAAGTCACCTGCTACTCTAACTAGTTCACTAGACCAATGGTAAAGATAGGTCAATATTTGTGATCCTATAATTCTAGATATATAAATTGCAATATGGAGAGCCATCCTCGTATCTAGCTAACTTGGTCGGTATCACTAGACCCAGTTGAATGATAGGTCGCATACTTAAGCACATAGACAAGTATGAATTGATAAACATAATCAACAATTAACAATAAATTAAGCAATCGATATAAACAAACCAAACATTATATTATAATAATCATGGCTAATACCCAAGGGTATTAGCCCTAAACCATTGTAACGTATACAAGCATAATAATGAACAACCAAGGTAACCTAACCGAGTTAAACAAATGATACCAAAAATTAAACGATTATTAAGAGTATGAGAATTACAAGGTGTTTCCTATGGAATTAAGCGCGTTGCGAGACATTCTTTGCTCATCTAGTCTTCTAAAAATTGACTTTTGTGGTAATGGTATCGTAAATATGATCAAGCACACCTAAAACTCATTTTTAGGTCTTTTATTTATAGCGTCTGGAATTTCATCGATACACCGTATTGATCGAGGTCAATACGGCGTATTGGGAGTTTTGTTGGAGTAGGGACCACGTTCAATATCTTCCAAAATATTTAATTACTCAATATAGAATACGGCGTATATTGGTCTTCTGGATACCACATATAACTCTTCAATTCTTCGTGGTTTCTTGTAAAGTGCATGCACATATACGTCGTATCTTCCTTGATGGATACGGCGTATAGAATGTCAGAACAATATTATTCAGATTTCTTCGTCTAAGCTCCATAATGCGTGCCTTTTAGCTAATCTTCACAAAGTACTCCATAATTACTGCAAATCTCAAATATAAACGATTAAGTACCAATTCTCGCAATAATGATACAAAATGGGTAATTTACATGGGATAAATGATGCTATAAAAGTGACGTTATTTGATTTCATCAAATATCCCCCCACTTAAATCCTACTTGTCCTGAAGTAGACTTTAGAAAATTTATGAAAATGTATCCCAACCGTAGTCAAGGATTTTTCTTTTAAGCAATTATTTGTTTAACTACTAGTACACAACTAAACACCTCACGAAATAGGAATATGAAATCACTCAAATCACTCCCATTCGACTAATCTATGTGGATCAAGTTTAAGGAAGAAGTACCGCCTTAATCTTAAGAATGATATGCTGCCCCGAGATAAGTAATCATTGCACTAAATAAACAAACCAATGTTCTGATTGGATTAGTAATGGTTAATATAATTTTCTTATATTTGGCTAGACTGCTCTTTTACCTTCTGTTAATTTGCCTGCGTGTGTTTTAGTATCTTGAATTGGTTTTAGTCACTATAAAACCCATGCCAGTCTCTCAGACTGAAAACCTCCCTTATCCATTAGATTTAGGATTAACATAGGTTTAGCATAGGTTAACATAGATTAGACTAACATAGATTAGAAAAACCAAAGTATTAATAAATTAAAAGTGTTTCTCGTTCTTAGTGATCGACACCCTACTTACCACGAAACTCCCACCGACCGGGTACACTGCCCGTTAAAGTGTTGTTTTTGGTTAAGTCGGCAAAATATAAATTTAAAACTTGAATCACAAATCACACCCCTAACTACAACACAACAAGTTTTTTGGCGCTGTTGTCGGGGAGTGAGAATTAATCTTGATTTTTATTTGATATTTTGGTTTTTAGCATTAGTTAGATTAGATCTAACCCTTAGGATTAGTGTAATCTAGATTTGTGTGTTTAATTGTTTGCGTATTGTAGAATAATCTTAACACAAGTATGGATTGATTCACTTAGAGTTTTAGAGAGAGAAAGATGGTTGGATGAACACTTAGAGAGAGAAAGAAAAATGATAATATTAGCTTAAGTGAAAATGTAACAAATGAACAACCAACACCCTCTCCAATCAATAGAGAGGGTTTATATATGCCTAGCTAACCGGCCATGGGCTTGTGGTATGGGCTTACAATGTAACTTTGTCCCGGTTAGCTTTCTAACTTAACATTACTAGTTACTATGAGCTATGACTACATATATTGGAAGTGACCGATACTTTTCCGTATTTCTAACAATCTCCCCCTAAGGTAGGTCACTCCAATTTACAAAAATTCAAACTTAGCATACTATGCTTTCACTTTGGTCTTGAGCTCATAGTCTTTAATCTTCAATCATTTACTTGTCATTTGATGTAGTGATCATTGACTTTTGATGTGAGCTTGTTCCTTTGTCCTGACATGAATGTTATCTTTGAGCTTCTTAAAATCATCATCCAAGCATAATCTCTCGTCATCTTGTAAACTTGGCTATCTCGTGAACTTGTGACTTCTGGACCGACACGCTCATACCTTTCTTGATTTGATAATCTTGAAAATATTTAATAATGCATCTTTCTTGAATTTCTTTAACTTTAACACTTTGTCGCTTCAAGAAGGACGTATGGTATCAGAGTAGCGGAAGTCTTGAAACATGTACTTGAGCTTTCATGATGTCTTTATATTTGTCGGTTGGGTATGAGCATGTGGCTATGAATCTTGTGAGTCAGCTAGAATCAGGTACCTCCATCACCATCTTTAAATATTCCTGAAATAAAACAGTTAGCAATAAAGCAAGGGGACGAATATGGCTTTGTCATTCGCACGTGTTTGGTTGGAATAACCTTTGAATCCGTGAGGATCGACCTGTGATCAGATAGATTCAATTTAAGAAGAATCTTCTTGAAAGGATTTCCAGTTGGAGTATCGAATCTTTCCAACACATATGTATCAGATTCATCAAACTCAGCATGTTCTCATTATCGGAACGTCTTAAAGCAGACAACACGATAAGAGTGAACCAGCGAGTTACTATCTCACCGATTGAAATAAAAAATTGATTTGAAAATCAATCGACGTGTCACTTGCTAAAGTGTTTTTTTGACACATCGAGAGTGTTAATCATTTCAAAAATTTATCAGCAATCGTCAATTCATAACCTGGAACAAGTTTGATTCTTATAGAATCGCACCATCGTTTCTTTCCAGTTGTCACAAGTTTGATTCATATAGAATCGCACAAGTCACCTACCATGAGCTTGTTTGATGTTGGCTCAAGCAGGATATCCATCTTTATAGTGATTGAAATCACTCGAATGTTCTGGCAAAATCACAAGGATAATGCATATGACTCTTAATATGTTAACTTGTTATTCATATTTTGTGACTTAGCAAGCATGATTTGACAAGTGTCCTAATGAGATATATGGATGATCTCTTTTGGCTCTAGACTTAATAGTGCACTTTGTTTTTAGTGATCGGAGGCTAGAGCAGACTGCCACCTTTTCAATGTCAACCAACTCGGAGTGAGAAGGTCGACAGAAATACGTGTAATCTTTGTGAGAAATGAAACAAGAGTCTGTTGAGAGACCTTAAGTGGCTAGAGAGGTTTGTGCAACGCGTCACGGGGTCCATGACTGTCTTCAATGTCAGACAACACCTTAGTATTTTCGACAGATTATGTATTGACCCGATTTCTGCCTAAGTGTATGGAGGGCTTCTTTCTTTTCACCCTTTATCCTTACATTTCTTTTTCATTCTTCAACCCCTTCAATGCTTACCGAGACTTCATAACTAACACCTTGTTGGGTTTGTTCCAGTGTTAGCTCCATCTCAGTCCGCATTATTCCTGATTCTTACTTTTTCTCCTTTTGTATCACACCTAAGGACATCAACACTAACTAGTGGATATCCCTGGGTAGATCCCCCCGGTTCTGGTTGGATCATGGGATTTGAATACCTATGCCTAACCACCTTATATCTCCATAAATTTAAGTACATGGTCGGTCTTTAGGGTATTCCATCATAATCAAAACCAAAATCATTGAAAATTTCAATCAAAGTGTTTGATATAAATATCAAAAGATTTACACTTTGAGAGTTTTTCATTATCACTAAAAAGGCTCCCCCTTAACATGTGCACCGTAATCGTAGTACATGCTGAGGGTTGGAGTGCATTGAGTCCATTTTACTATGATCACATGTCAATATAATATAGATTCAGTTTAATCACATTTTCTCCCCTTATCCAAAATGTTAATCCCTTGATATTTTGGATATCAATTGATTAAACGTTCGGGGACAAAATGTTATATAATCACTATTAGGAACATTTTAATGCTCCCCCTTAAGTTTTGAGGGTATATAAGACTGTGCTGAGTATAATAATTTGAAAAAATTTGAATTTACTAAGAAATTCTTGAAAATTTTATACTCGAGCACACCTTATTTTCATCATAAGTCTACACTACGTATATACAAATTCACAAGTTTATAATATACGAAATGACCTTTGAGATAAGAGCACAATATGACAAAGTCATATTGTTCTTTGCAGCAGTCTGAGGTCAGTTCCGTAGAGTCTACCACCAACGAATTTCTCCAAACTCCTCATCATCCTTCTTTCCTTTAGCAGCTTGTTGATGTCTTTGATCATGAAATGAGCTCTTTTCTTTTCCAAATTGCTCCATCTTCTCTTCGGCAAGTACTCCATGTCGATATTTGTGGTTATGTCTTTGAGTGAAGAAAGAAGCATGCTTAACGTGCCATCACCGAACTTGTACAGTTCGTCAGAGTGCATCAACCTGTTCCTCTTGCAATCGTCGACATAAATGAATCCTTAAGGGTCTTTGTATGGAGTGTACAGGTGCCTTTTTCTGAGATCTGGTCTTGTAGTATCAGGCTTGGTGACGTTGATCTTCTTTTGATAACTTTTAACTCCAAGTTGAAGATCCTTGACTCGCTTTTGAATAACCAGACTTCTGGTGAACATCCTTAAGGCTATTGTGAAGTCAGCAACATCATCCCCTGATAGATTTGTGAGCCGATTTTGAACCACAAGAAGTAACATATCCTCAATATCATTGATCCAAAGTCGAGGAAAGTCACCTTCCTTGAATCTGTATAATGCGTTATCAGCTCTTCTCACTACAATCTCTTCTAAGTACCCGTATCCATGTTTCCTCATTACCGAGACATGAGTGACTTCCAGAATCCTTTTTGTGGAATATACATCTCCTCTTGATTGCATACCTCTTGCAAAGGCATAGAAGGACTTACGTTGTTCTCTCCAATGTGAGATACCCCATAACGCGTATTTATCATAAGCAACTTTAACAGGACTCCATATGTTTGGAACCATGTCTTCAATGCCAGGAAGATCATACTGAGCGGCCTTTGTCTTGGTAGTAGACGTCGTGTATGTCATAGTCGAAATTCCTCCTTGAAGATACTTGAGATCATTGTTGATGAAGAATTCGAATGGTACTCTTTGACGTTTTCCACTCTTGATCAAAGGGAGGGGTTTGGAAAGATCAAATGGATAGTCACCGCCTTCAGGATTTTCCCAATCAAGTTTTTCTGAAAGAGCCTTGTAGCATTCTTCAAAGTCATATTCTAATTCAGCATAACTAGAGCGTGTGCCTTTGAGTAGTCTGAATGCAGGTCCAAGCAGGACTTCTTGAGTTAAATTCTCAATTTTTAGGCCATTCAAGATGTATCCAGAGAAGTCTATTGGAGTGCTCATCAATTCATCAAAGTCCTTCAAGATTTATCAGTAGAAGTAGAAGCTGCTAGAGTCATCAACCAATTTTGGGTTGGTCCTTCCTGAGTAGTCTTGCCAATATTCCAGTCAGGGTCAGTGGGTTCTTGAGGTGGTGTAGGTTTCTTGAACCAGTCACGTCTAGAGGCAGTCTCATTCTTTGGCTCATCTTTATTATCACCCAGATTCCCTTCTTGATCTTGTGGCATGTCTGAGTCTGCAACCTCAAACACTGGTTCCTCTGATTGAACAGACTTTCCAGTAGATTTTGGTTGAGACTTGGTGCCTTTGGAGGACCCGGACGTAGAATCTTTCTTTTTTGGACCAGTGGTTGGTTCAGCATCTTTGCTTGTCTTTCTCTTCTTTAACCCTCGGTCTGATCCAGCGGAAGGGTCTTCATCTTTATCCTTGTCTTTTCGGCCACGCTTCAATGAATATACATCATAAGAATAGAAGAAATCTTTGTCGAGAGCGTAATATTTTTTCAAACCATCATAGCAATCTCTGTGTTCGGGAGCCGTCAGATATGATTCACTTTTCTCTCCATTTTGTCGAGAAGAATCTTCTTTAACTCAAATTCAGTAAGTGTAGAAGCAGCCTCATAAGTAGATTGTTGTTGAGAAGACGCCTTTGCTAGAGTAACTTCATCACGTGATTCTTTAATCAACTTTTCAATCACAGGTGGAGCGAAGTTAGACACTTCTTGGGGCAGAATCTGAGGCAGCAGATCTTTTGCTTGTTCTTTGATTCTTGCCGTGAGAGACTCTGAAAGGAAGTTTATGAATTCTTGTCTGGTTTCTCCTAACCGTGTGTCTAGATAACTGTCAACTAAAGATGTCACTTGAGTGTGTAGAGGGTCTTTCTTAAGATCAGCAACTTCTTTTTCCAATGATGTGATTCTATCGTTGAATCGAAAGACTGATGAGAAATCCAAAAGATTAGATAGAGGATTTGTAGTTTCAATTGTCAGCGGGGTGTAGGAGTGAAGGTGTATGATGATTGAGGAAAGTTTGTGAATATCGGTGATGATTCAGGGATAACTGAAACTGGTATTGTAAGGAGAGTGGGTGCTTAAGTTCTAGGGACTTCATGGTGGACATGAACATCTAGTGGAGACACTATTTCTGCATCAATTTGAGGAATATCTAAAAAATTTAAGAATTTAGATAACAAGTCGGATGAGCGAGAAGAACTAGTAACAGGGACTTCTGTCTTCTTCGAAATAGTAGAAATTGTCACATGGGCATCTCCAACAACTTGTTCTTGATTAGTCCCTAAATTTTCATTCCCGTGTTGAGCTTCAGTCATTTCAGTATCATTACCCTCACCTTGAACAATTCCTGTAGCAGTCTCAGTAGGTTCTTCTAATGTTGTATCTGCATCATCATCAAATTGGTCGGTAGTATCATCCATTCCTTTTTCTTCATCACTTTTTATCTCATCATCTTCAGATTCATTTTCCTGATCAAACTCTTCTTCTTCTTAATCATCATCGTCAGATTCTTCATCTTGCTCCGAAGTCAATTCTTGCTCTTCACTTTCATTCTCTTGCTTACTGCTTTCATCACTTGATTCTTGTTCGTTGTTGCTGTCGTCTTCATCATTTCCCTAAGACTCAGATTCACTCTTAGAAGAATCATTATTGGTCACATCGGGAACCCCTGGTTTATCACCAGTTCCTTCACTTGTGACAGTAGGTGTGATCTTTTCAACACTTGGTGGTTTCTCGGCAACTGTACCAGAACCACTAGGATGAGTCTTGTGAAAGTCCCTTAAGCTTTTCTTTCTTGCTTCCTTCATTTGAGCTTTTTCAAACAGAGCTACTTCAGACTGTAACTCTATTCCTTTTCCATGAGCTACATCCACCTTTTCTTTTTCCTTTCTTTTGGACTTTGTTTCCATAGGAGGCTCTCTGATGACGATACCTGTTGCTGGCTTTGAAGCAGACTTTTTGGAAGGTGTCTTCAATCTTTTTCCTTTTTTGACAGGTTCTTCATCTCCAGGGACTAGCTCACTTTCCTTCTTGGATGGAGAGGCTTTCTTGAATTTTCTAGCAACCTTGGGAGGTACCTCACCTGTAGCATAGCCAAGATAAGTCTTGTACGCTTTACTTTCCTTCATCTCTGGACTTGTCAAACATTCAGGTAGAACTGCTCTATAGATCTGGGATGCTTCTTTTCTTGAAACAAATCTTAAGGTGTTAATCAAGTAGTCATCTTTGGAGGTGTGCATCCTAATTCTGTTTCTCTAGGAAATTGACTTTTCTTGAATAAAGAAGTGGTGAATGATAACTTTGGTGAAACGAGGGTAGTACATCTTTTCTTGCTTTTTGTAAACTTTTTTGTCAATCTGATAGGTGAAGTCTTCCCAGAGTAGTTCCACATAGTCTACATATTTCTGATGGTACATGCTCCAAAGGATTTATGCTTGAGAAAGACGAAGTTTGTCAAGTCCACTAGTCTTTCCAGATAGGCTTCTATTGATTATAGCAGCAAAAGTTCTCCACGGTTGATGCATCTGATCGACAACAACATCATTGAGTGAATTGATAACCCTAGTATGACCGAGATCTCTTAAGAAAGATATAGTGTCTTCTTCAGAGGAAGAGCATCAAAGTCGCGACCAGGTACTCTTGGGCAAATCTGAAAGATATCTCTGAAGACTTCCAAGGTAAGCTTGAATCGTTTCTTCTTATCAATCTTGAATCTGTAGAAGTCGTCATGCTTGTATATGCAATTCCAGAATTGATGCATATACACTTCAGGGACATCAGCAGTGATGAGAAATGCAGGATAGCATGGAGTGAGTGCAAGTGCATCCAGAACAACTTGAAATGTTTCCTCTTTTGGTTTCAATCCACGAGGGATTCTTCCATTGCATTTTCCAATGTCAAGTCGATTCTCTTTGGGAACAAGTTCAAGGTCAAGCTTGGTTTGTTGAGCAGTGATGGAAGTCACGATTCTGCTAAGAGTTGTCACATACAATTTATACATAAGCAAATATATATAGCACAAAGACAATCTACATCATGATTCCAGATTATTGATGCAGCACAAGGTTTACTACAGGGGATAGGCAAACAAATACAAGGCAACAAATTGATACACCCACACACAATGCAAAGAACTGATACAAATGTAAACAGGATACACACACTCTCATATATCACATAGACTATAGGCAAACTGATGAAATCAAGGCAAACACTTAAGATTTCTAAGGAAAAATATACCTAACTTAATCACTATATGACAAGATAAGGTTAAATTACACTTAGATAAGGTTATAAGGTTGAATTACCAAGATTACTAGATTAATTCACTTAGAAAAAAATCAAGTATAGATTGCCTATGTAAAGTGTATAGATCGCTTGTTTAAAACTGTGTGTATTGATTACCTGAATAAAACATGTGTATAGATCGCCTATAGTACTTAAGCATGTATTGATCGCCTGTTTAACTTAATTATGTATAGATCGCCTATGTATTTATGCATTGATCGCCAGAACAAAAATCATGTATTGATCACTTGTGTTATCACATATGTATAGATCGCCTATGTATTTTTTTGTATTGATCGCCTGTGAAAAATGTTTTACGTATAGATCGCCTGTTCAAAACTTTTCCATAGCAATTTTTACCCTTTTATGCATCTAACTGCACTCAAACATGATTATATAGCATCATTCTATCATTCTAACATCTTTCAATCACAATATAACCACAGACATCTTGATTTAAGTCATGTTCGAGCCATAAGAACACGAACGCCCCACTCATTCCACAGTTTGACATATTAGTATAGTTAAGAACACATAAACACTCACAAACAATCTTATAAGTAGTTCTAATTCCAAACATTTTCAAGTTTTAACCCATTTTTTACTAATTTCGTCATCAAGAATCATTCGACTCATTAGATTAACTTAACCCCATTAAAAACTATTAAAGATATAACAACTAGACCCCTATAGGACCAAAACCCCTCAATCAATTTGATATTTCATCCACTTTTTTGGGTGACGAAAGATAAATCAAATTTTAGGGTTTTTGAGTGATTTTTCATGAATAGGTCAGTTATAGGTAAGTTTTAAATATAAGAGCAAGTGTACCTTTTGAATAAAATAAGACCTTGAAGGTTTTATGGATAATCAATGGATGTTTGAAGGTTTCAAGTGTGTGAGAGGGTTCGAGTGATGAGACAGAGATGAAGGAGGGAAGGGGGTGTTTTTGTTTTTAACTCTTTTTGGGTTTTGGCAAGAATGCTCCCTGAGGTTTAATGGTGTTTCTAATTTTCTTTTAAACTTTCCCTAAGGCAAACTAAGTTTCCCAAATTGCAAAACTAGCCCTTAAGGATTAGTAAACAAGAAAAAAATGTCACAATATGCATTAATACCCCTAAAAATTAAACATATATCAAATAAAGCCCGAATGAGTTGAACTTAATCAACTCCACTTTAATTATTCACCCGACACCATTAAAATCTTTTCCGATTGACACCTTATTAATTATGAAGAAGATGATTTTGACAGTTTCTCCCCCTCAAATAATGACCCGTTTTCTATTGAAAGAGTTGTAGTCGTTATTTGATGGTTCAAAATTGTCTTATAAAAATGATGATCGGTTGAATCTGAAAGATGATTATTATATATTTTGAAAATCAACACCCAAGAAAATAAGATTTCTCTTATTTTGTCACATAAGCGCACTGACACGTACACTTACGGATTATAAGAAACACGAGTTGTGATGCAAAGTAATCACAAGCCTTTGAATAAATATAACGTAATTCATTCCCGAGAAAATTAATTCTCGTTGTGAGGTCAAGTTGTTTTGTTGACGACATACTTGCCTTTAAGATGATGAACGGGTTGCTATCTGAAATAATAGCAAGCCATTTTGGCATGTTTTGAAAGGTTTTTGAAACTTCTGCTCGAACTTCATTTACAGCCTCGTATCATTATTAAATGACATTTATAAGGCCGTAAATGTTATCGATTTTTAAAAGACATGCCAGAGATAGATATTTTTATATTTTTTTGATTTTTTAATTTTTTCTTTTGTTTTTGTAAAATTTTATAAAAGGAAACTCTTTTTGGATTTTTTATGTTTTCATATGTACATATATACATGATATGAGTTACCACCATCACTTGTCCGTTTCCTCTGCCATACGTTTCAACGTTTCTGGAGACATGCTTCTCATACCAAGCTTATCGATCAAGAAGTTAAATCTCTCTCGAGGCAATGGTTTAGTAAAGATGTCAGCCAGTTGGTATTCAGTCTGGACAAAGTATAGTTCCACGATTCCATTCTCCACTTGCTCCTTTATGAAATGGTAGCGAATATCGATGTGCTTAGCTCTTGAATGTTGAACATTTTGCAGCATAAAGCAATCGCACTCTTGTTATCGCAATACTGAGGGATCTTGTTGAATTGAAAGCCATAATCTATTAGTTGTGAACGCATTCATAGGATTTGTGAACAACATCTAGACAAGGAAATATATTCAGCCTCTATACTCGAGATAGCAGTGCTCTTTTGTTTCTTTGGCAACCAGCTAACAAGTTTATCACCTAAGAACTGAGCGCTTCCTGATGTACTACGTCTAGTGTCCTGACACCCCGCGTGATCGGCATCTGCATAAGCTGTGAGTGACATATTGGTATCCTTCGAGTACCATAGTCCTATGTTAATGGTTCCGTTAAGGTATCGAAAGATCTGTTGCACCGCTTGTAAGTGCTTTTCGGTAGGCTTAGCCTGATACCGGGCACATAAGCAGACAACATAGTTAAGGTCAGGTCTACTGGATGTAAGATACATTAAGGATCCAATCATGCGATGGTAAAGTGTAGCATCAACTGGTTTCCCCTTTAGATCTTCATCCAGTTTTTTCTTGTCAATTATGGGTGTGTTGACAGAATCAGTAGTATGCAAACCATATTTTTTAACAATTGCAGAAGCATAATTAGATTGGTTTATGAAGATGCCTCTGGGACTTTGAGATATTTGTAATCCTAAAAAGAATGACATTTGCCCCCATCATCGACATCTTAAACTTATTGGTCATCTGATTAGCAAACTCATCGCACATGGCAGTATTAGTTGATGCAAATATTATATTGTCAACATAAATTTGTACCAGTAATATGTCATTTCCAGCCTGCCGAGTGAAGAGTGTTGGATCAACTGCACCTTTGGAGAATTGTTGAGAGATGAGGAAGCTTGACAGCATATCATACCATGCACGTGGTGCTTGATTTAGACCGTAAAAAGCCTTTTTGAGCTTATACACATGCGATGGGTTGTCCTGATCAACAAATCCTTCTGGTTGAGAAACGTAGACCTCTTCTTTGAGCTCTCCATTCAAGAAATCCGTTTTGACGTCTATTTGGTAGATTGTCATATTCTTGTGAGCGGCATTTTCTACGAAGATACAAATGGCCTCTATTCTAGTAACCGGTGCAAATGATTCCTCGAAATCGATACCCTCTTCTTGTCTGAATCCTTGAGTAACTAGTCGAGCCTTATTCTTTAGTACCCCACCAGATTCATCTGTTTTGACCTTATAAATTCATTTGAGTTTGATCAAGAACACATTATCTGGAAACGTCACCAATTCCTAAATTTCAAGTCTTTCAAATTCATGAATTTCTTCTTGCATTGCATCGATCCATAACGGTTCGGTCATTGCTTGTTTGAAATTCTTGGGTTCTACTGAAGTAAGGAAGGCATCAAAATAACACCACATGGCATCCGTTTCAAGTTGATTCCTTATAGATACAAAGCGAGAAGGATCACCGATCACGTTTGCTATAGGATGATCATTAGACCATCTACCAAGGTGTTCAAATGGAGTGTGGATTTGTCTCACATTAGATGATGATCCTTGAGGAGTCAAGTCTTCATTGGGAGATTCGTTAAGTGGGTCATCATGAAATGTTGGTATTTTTGGTGATTCTTCAAAACCTTGAGAAATGATTGGAGACTGTACATGTTCTTGTGATGAAGGAATACTTGTTGATGGAGCATCCTGGTCAATGGAAGTTGACACAAGAGAATCAGCTAATACTTCAGCTCTTGGAGCAACAGCTTCTTGAACTGGAGTAACAACAATTGGTGTTTTTGAAAGATTTTCTTGTACTTCTAGTCTATATTAAGATAACTAAATAAGAAAGTTATGATCTTTATGGTTTTAAAACCCTCAAAAAGTGAAAACGTTTTGAAATTTTCGAACCAAACTACACGAACTAAATGAGTAACAAACGCACACAAAACATTTACAAACACCCCATAGCTCTTGATACCAATTGTAGAATCATCTTAACACAAGTATGGATTGATTCACTTAGAGTTTTAGAGAGAGAGAGAGAGGTGGTTGGATGAACACTTAGAGAGAAAAAGAAAAATGATAATATTAGCTTAAATAAAAATATGACAAATGAACAACCAACACCCTCCCCGTGTGTGGAGATGGTTTATATATCCCTAGCATAACCGGCCATGGGCTTGTGTTATGAGGTTACATTGTAACTTTGGCCCGGTTAGCTTACTAACATAACATTACTAGTTACTACGAGCTATGACTACATATATTCGAAGTGACCGATACTTTTTTGTATTTCTAACAACAAGACCTTTGGAGTGAAGATAACCTCAACTATGACTTATGTAGAAGAGAAGAAAGGGAAGAGGAAGATTGAAGGTGAAAGCTGATTTTACCTTTTGATGTCTTTTGGTATTTTGGTCCTTATGTAATGGTAATTATGTAGCTGTTAAAACATTATGTAGTTGTAAAACAATATGTCTGTTACTGAAGTAATGTTGTTAGAATGGTAAGCTTTTTGGTTAATGAAGTAAGGATGTTAAAATATATCTATTAATTCCATTTTGGTAAGTATTCTTAATTTGTTTTTGCAGAAATAATTGTGCTTAGTTTAGACAACTCAGATGACAGCAAAGGGCCATCAATAGCAAATGTTCCTAAGGAGGGGCCATCAATAACAAGTGTTCCTAAGAAGGGGCCATCAATACAAGGATTGCTAGACTGATATGGATATGACACTGTTGAGGAATATCTAAAGGAAACATTTTTTCCAAGCACAGACAATGATCCCACAGACAAGGATATCACTGATGAGGATTCCATTCATGAATCTTACTCTCCAAAGTCTAAAGATAAATATGTACCAGTTTCACAGAAAAACAATCCAAAAGTCATCTTCAAAAGTCTTATTCCAATAACAGGATGTGTGCTTAGAGTAGAAAATGTTCACACATAGGATGATTTTTTGAAGAAATTTAGAGTGAGAAAACCTAAAAGTTGTGCAGACAAGGCAAAGGGGAAAAGAAAGGTTTCATATGGAAGCTGATCATGACGTTGTTAAAGCTGAAAGTATTTTGGGTAGTCTGACTTGGTAGTCTAACATGTATTAGATGTTAGCTTTGTTTGTGTTTTGTTTAGAAATCAAACCTTATAATAATGTAGGATTGAAATATGTATGTTAACTTATGTAATGGTGATTATGTACTTGTTAAAACCTTATGTATTGGTTACTGAAGTAATGATGTTAATGTAGTGTTTGGATCTAAAATATGTGTGTTAATTCCATTTGTAGTTTGTGATGTTATTGGAGTGTTTGGTATGTGTGTTAATTCCATTTGCAGTTTGTGATGTTATTGAAGCAAGCATTTGCAATAAGCATTTGTTTTGCTGCAAGCTATTGCATTTGCAGCATTTGCAGTTGCATTTGCAGTTGCATTTGCAATAAGCATTTGCTTTGCTGCAAGCTATTGCATTTGCAGTTGCATTTGCAATAAGCATTTGCTTTGCTGCAAGCTATTGCATTTGCAGTTGCTTTTGCTTTGCCTTGCAGCAAGCATTTGCGACAAGCATTTGCAACAAGCATTTGTAACAAGCATTTGCAGCTTGCATTTGCTTTGCAACTTGCATTTCAGCAAGTATCTAACCATTTAGGCATAAAGATCATACATGTTCTACTTAACCATTACATAAACAAAGATCATAAATTAACAAACATTATTGAGAAAGATCATACATTACTAAAAAAGATCATACTTAATTATTACAAACATCAAACATTAACAAAGATCATAACATTACACCTAAACCATTACATTACAAAGATAAGACCTAAATCCAACACAAACCACTAAGTAAAATCCTAACATGATGAAAAACAACCTAAGCATTTGCTTTGCTGTACGCTATTGCATTTGCAGTTGCATTTGCAGCAAGCATTTATAGCTTGCATTTGCTTTGCAACTTGCATTTGCTTTGCAACTTGCATTTGCAGTAAGTATCTAACCATTTGAGCACAAAGATCATACAGGTTCTACTTAACCATTACATAAACTAAGATCATAAATTAATAAACATTATTGTGAAAGATCATACATTACTGAAAAAGATCATACTTAACCATTACAAACATTAAACATTAACAAAGATCCTAACATTACAAACATTACACCTAAACCATTACTTTACAAAGATAAGACCTAAATCCAACACAAACTAATGAGAAAAATCCTAACATGATGAAAAACAACAAATCATACAATTTCATCTTTGACTTGGTAGCTCTCAACTCTTCTTCCAATATTGACTTGTCCATAGCAAGAACATTAACCACTTGTTCATAATCCACCCCTTTCTTTAATTGTTTTTGCTTCTGCAACATCCCATACAACAACTCTTTGTAGTATTCACTTAGAAGATCATCATCCAAAAAATCATAAACATTGCATTTTGAGCATGTTACAAATTGCTTACCTGGATTCTTTCTAGTTTTTACTGTTTGTACTGTTAATTGACGACTACATTTACAAAAGTATTCAACCCTACCACTAATTACCTGGGATTCGGATGAAGTCCGAGATGGCATGATTAGGGTTTATTTGATTTTTTGTGAAAAAAAAATAAGTTAAAGGGTTAAAGGGAAAGAGAGAGTAACGGTAAGATTGTATCAAAACATGCCATGTCAGCTTTTTTGTTAATCATTGCTATAATAGGAAGATTAGCAAAGTGTTTGAATTCTATATAAAAAATTAAAAGTTGATAGCATACAAAAGAAAAACGTGACAAGTTCGTTGCTTTTTTAGACTTTGCCCAAAACATAATTAATACTCCTATTATAACACCCATTACATAAATATTTAAAAATAAAAATAATTAATACGTAATTAAGAAATGACTAATACACCCTATTACTTAAAAATACCATCACGGCGAGCATTTAGTTATCTTTCTATAGATATGCATTTTGATACACTTTCGACAAACTTTTCTTTTTCGTTTTTTCACGTATTTTTTTCTTTTTTTGTTTTTCGTCTATTTTTTCTTTTTTTTTCGTTGTTAAAACTTGCATGAGAAATCACATATGATTAAACAGTAGTTTGAATATACTAATAAAAATCACATGTAATATTAGTGTAAAAATCATATGTGATTTACCACAATATAACATGTTTTATTAGTATATTCATATTAGTGTTCAATTACATGTGATTTCTTCATGCAAGTTTTAACAACGATAAAAAAACAAAAACAAGTTACAAAAACGGAAGAAAAAAAGGTGAAAAAAACGAAGAATAAAAAGTTTGTCGAAAGTATATCAAAGTGCCCGTCTATAGGAAGATAATTAAATGTTGATTGTGATGGTAGAATTTGTTTTGTCTAACGATTAACGGTTAATGAGATATTTAAATTATAAAAAATATGTGAAATATTAAAACGGTGAAGATAGTCCTCTAGTATCCAAGAAAAGTATGGTATCTAAAATAATTCTTCTCTAAAAATTATAAGTTAAAAATTATATGTATTGTAGATATATTATTTAACTTAGTTATAAAATAATTATTTGGTTACACCTTAGTAATATTATTTGAGTAAAGTTACTTTGGATATGATACTTTTTTTGGATACCATGTCATTCATCCCCACCATTTATTTAAAAAGAATTAAATGGATAAGATTAAAAGCATTTTTAATATGTCATCTATCTTTTATAATTTAAATATCTCATTAACCGTTAATCGTTAGACAAAACAAATTATACTGTCTCGATCAACATTTAATTATCTTTCTATACACGGGCACTTTGATATACTTTCGACAAACTTTTTTTTGTATTTTTCACTTTTTTTAGTTTTTTTCGTTTTTAACGTTTTTCTCGTTGTTGAAACTTGCATGAAGAAATCACATGTGATTAAACACTAATATTAGGGGTGGAAATTTTTGACACGACACGATAAATGACACGAACCTGACATGAACTTAAGCAGGTTTGGGTTGAGGGTAAACATGTTTGGGTCAAAAGTAGGTCAACATGTTTAACATGTTTAATAAACGGGTCGTGTTTGGTTTTATATGTATTAAACAGGTCAACACGTGAACCCGTTTAAGTATATATAAGCCTCTAAATATAAAATTTATAACTTGAACTTTATGTAAGATTTGAATTAAATATATTTTGTTATGTACTTAATATGAATGAATTACGATTATAACTCATATATAATTGAAATTGTCGTGTAGTTATTTGTATGTTATGTTTATAATTTTTTAGATCCTTATTTCATTCTTTATTTCAGTTTTGCATTTAAATTAGTTAAATCGACAAACCACCAACCTTATTCAATGTTTGACCTATTTACTTAAACATGTTAAACGGGTTACACGTATTATGCAGGTTTGGGTTAGGGTTGAGTTTCTTGATATGATTAATAAATGGGTCGTGTTTGGGTAGAGGTCATAATAACCCGCCAATCCGCGAACCCGAATAGGTTAACACGAACACGACTCGATTGCCACCCCTAACTGAAGAATATGTGTAATCTTTAACAACAAGAACTAGAGAGAGAAAGTGGGAAGGAATAAAGTATTTCTAGTGAGAGAAAGTAAAGAAAAAGAAATGCATTAAGTGTGTGAAAATACAACCAACCAACCACCTCTCCAAGGCATGGAGAGGTGTATAAATACCCTAATGAGACCGGCCATGGATAGGCTTACATGGAATTTCCATGGGCTTTTCCTAACTTAGCCTATTAAGGTTCCAAAAATAACTAAACGAGCTAACGAAAATTATCTATAGAGTGACCGATACTTTTCTAGGATTTTTGTATTCCTAACAATATCCCCTTAAGGGAGGTCACTCCATTTTATAAAATTTAAACCTAGCATACTATGCTTCATCTTTAGTCTTGAGCTCGTTTAACTTCAATCATTAACTTGTGATTTGATGTAGTGATCATTGACTTTAGGCTTGAGCTTGTTCCTTTATCTTGACTTGAATGTGAAAATGTTATCTTGAACACCATGAGATCATCAACCAAGCATAATCTCGATTCGCCATCTTGTAAACTTTGCCATCTTTTGAGCTTGTGACTTTTAGACCGACATGCTCATACCTTTCTTGATATGTTATCTTGAAAAGCTTTAATATTGCATCTTTCTTGAGGTTCTTTAACTATAACACTTCGTCACTTCAAGAAAGACGTTCGGTATCAGAGTGACGAAAACTTCTTTGAACTTCTTTGATTTAATACTTCGCCACTTCAAGAAAGATGTACGGTATCAGAGTAGCGGAAGACTTAAAATATGTACTTAAGCTTTCAGGATGTCTTTATGTTTTTCGGTCGGGTATGAGCATGTGGCTATGAATCTTGTGAGTCAGCTAGAATCAGATACCTTCACCTCTATCTTTAAGTATCATGCATTAAAACAATTAGCAATAAAGCGGAGGGACGGATTTGGCTTTGTCATTCGCCCGTGTTTGGTTGGAGTAACCTTCGAATCCGTGAGGATCGACTTGTGATCAGGTAGATTCAATTTAAGAAGAATCTCCTTGACAGGATTTCCAGCTGAAGTATAGAATCTTTCTAACACATTTGCATTAGATTCATCAAACTCAGCATGTTCTCATTACTGGAATGTCTCAAAGCAGACAACACGATAAGAGTGAACCAGTGAGTTACTATCTCACCGATTGAATAGAAAAATCGATTTGAAAAGTCAATCGATGTGTCACTTGCTAAAGTGGTCTTGTGACACATCGAGAGTGTTAATCATTTCAAAAATTCATCAATCGTCGATCCATAACCTGGAACAAGTTTGATTCATATAGAATCGCACCGTTGTTGCTTTCTAGTTGTCACAAGTTTGATTCTTTAGAATCGCATAAGTCACCTACCATGAGCTTGTTTGATGTTGGCTCAAGCAAGATTTTCATCTTCACTGTGAATACTTAAGTTCACTCGGATGGTCTAGCAAAATCACAAGGATAATGCGTAGGACTCTTTATATTTCTCGTTATTCACATTGTGTGAGATAGCAAGCATAATTTTGACAAGTGTCCTAATGAGATTTATGGATGATCTATTTTGGCTCTAGACTCAATAGTGCTCTTTGGTTTTAGTGATCGGAGGCTGGAGCAGACTGCCACCTTTTTAATATCAACTAACTCAGAGTGAGAAAGTCGATAAAAATGCATGTAATCTTCGTGAGAAATGAAACAAGAGTCTTTTGAGATACCTTGAGTGGCTAGGGAGGGTTGTGCATTGCATCACTGTGTCCATGATGTCAGTCTTCAATGTCAGCAATCATCTTTGTGATTCTTGACAATAGATGTATTAACCCGGTTTCTGCCTAAGTGTAAGGAGGGCTTCTTTCTTTTCACCCTTTATCTTAACTTTTCTTTTTGATTCTTCAACCCCTTCAGCGCTTACCGAGACTTCATAACTAGTACCTTGTTGGGTTTGTTCCAGTACTAGCTCCATCTCAGTCGACACTTTTTCCGATCCTCACTTTTTCTCCTTTTATATCATACCTAAGGACTTCTACACTATTTAGTAGATATCCCTAGGTAGATCCCTCCGGTTCTGGCTGGATCATGGGATTTGAATACCAATACCTAACCACCTTATAACTCTATAAATTTAAGTACATGGTCGATCTTTCGGGTATTCCATCACAATCGAAGCCAAAATCATTAAAAAGTTCAATCAAAGTGTTTGATATAAATATCAAAAGATTTACACTTTGAGAGTTTTTCATCATCACTAAAAGCATCCCTTAACCATGTGCATCGTAATCTTCGTACATGTTCAGTGTGGACAGTTGCATTGAGTTATTTTTATCTGATCACATTCTCAATTCAAATTAGATTTAGTTTTATCAAATCTTTCTCCCCCTTATCCAAAAGTTTTTCCCTTGTTATTATTGGATAATAAATGATTAAATGTTCGGGGGAAAAATGTTATCACAATATCTAACAGGAACTTTTAATGTTTTATTTTTATCCCCCTTAATATTTAAGGGTATATAAGACTGGTGTTGAGTATAATTCTATTTGAATTTTTTTTGAATTTACTAAGAAATTCTTGAAAATTTTGTCCGAGAATTCTTAATATCACCATTAATGTCTACACTACATACCTATAACAAATTTCATAAGTTATTTATTACGTAACAAGGTTTGATTCATGTGATGATGAGGGACATCATATGATAAATCTTATGGTCACCTTCTGCAATAGCAGTCGAAAGTTTCCCTCGTTATGGTCCCCACCAATAAACTTCTCCATGCTCGCTTACTTACTCCACTGGTCTTTTGCTTTGTTTATTAATTGCCTAGAATCATAGCTCCTGCTTTATCTCCTATCACTTTTGTCTCCTCAGATAGTCTGAGCAGATACTTCATCCGAATTCCACCTTAGACGATCATCATGAGAAGTTCCGTACATCATTGAGTTACCGTCATTGAATTGTGTAGTTCATCAATACGCAATCAATCTGTTTTCTTGTCATTTGTTCTGGTAAATGAAACTTAGGATTGGAGTTTGTTGTATAATGCTTCTTTCGTTTTAGATCTGATCAGTAGTATCGACTTTGTGAGGTTAAGCTTTCTTTGATAGCTCGACACCTAATTGAAGATCTTCCACACGCCTTTGGATGACAATGCTTCTTGTAAACATTCGCAAGGAGACATTAAAAGCTAGGCGTTCTTCAACAGTGAGATTTGTCAACTTGCCTTGAACAAGAAGAAGCAGCATGTCTTCGATGTCTTGGATGTGAAGCCTGTTGAAATCGCCTTATTTGAATGTATACAGCTTGTCATCATCTCTACGAACAGTGATCCAATCCAGATGCTTGTAATTATTCCATTCGACTATTTAAAGCTTTGTGACAGCAATGATTCTGCGTTTGGAGTAGACATCTCGAGCAGATTCTCTGTTAGCAGCAAATCCATAGAATTGTTGTCGTTTTCGCCCCCAATGTGAGATTCCCCAGAGTGCATGTTTGTCGTAGCTAACCGGCACTTGACTCCACATTGTGTTAGGGACCAAATCTTCAAACGATGACCTCGAGAATTAGGTATCAATTGTAGTGGTTTTCGCAGATCATGAGGATATTGCTGACCTTCAGGGTTGTTCCAATATAATTGATCAGTGGTTTCCTTGTAGACTTCTTCAAAGAAATATTCAAGTTCTTCCATACTTTTGCATGATTCTTTCATCAGCTTGAATGTTGGACCGGCTAATAATTCAGGAGTTAGAGTATCAACTTTAAGTCGGTTCATCACGAATGCTGAGAAGTCAAGAGGAGTGTCCATTAGCTCATTAAACGAATCACGTGGATCTTCCATCTGGGCCAAAGAGATTAGCCAAGGTTGAACAGGTCCATGAGCATCAGACAAAGTCTTGTTCCAATCACGATCGGGAGTAGGAGGTTTTGCTGGTTTTTGAAACCAATCAGGAAGCTGAGAGGTCTCTTCATCAGGTTGATCTTCAGTAACTCCTGTTTTGAACTCCTGATGTTTGGGTTCTTCCAAATCTTTGGCAGTTTGCATTGGCTCCTCTGCTTGAGCAGACTCGTCAGCAGACTTTTGATGAGATTTGGATCCTTTAGTTGACTTGCCAGTTGTCTTGGAGGTCTTTTCCTTTGGTGCACTGGTTGACTCTGGTTCTTTTCCCGCTCTTCTTCTCTTGGACCCCCGGTTTGATCCAGCGGAGGGTTCTTCGTCTTTATCCTATTCATCTCGACGTCTTTTAAACGAAACAATTTCTCCATATGTGTCAAGTATAAGTTTGTCACTTTCATAAGCGTCAACCAATGCTTTGTAGAGATTATTTTATTCATCAGATCTGTGGATTGACGAATTTCTCTCCATCTTATCTATGAGAATCTTTTTCAGTTCTAGTTTGGATAGGTTGGCGGCTACGGCATTAGATGTCTTAGATTCATTGGATGAATGAGTCAGAACCTCTGCTACGAGTTGTTCATTTACAGTCTTCTTAATTTTCGGCAAAATCTTGGAGACTTGTGCTTTAACTTGTTCTTTGACTTGATCATTGATTATTTTCTTAATGTTATCATCAAGTTTATTGATGAAGTCTGCATTTTCAGCTTGAGCTTCATCTCTGAGTCTGTCGGACTGTAACTGAACAGCTGTTTTGACGGCTTCATGCATCTTGTTGGAAAGGTACGCGTCAACAACGCCAAGAATTAAAGAAACTGCTGCAGCAAATTGGTTCGTTTGCTTGAGTTTAGAGAAATCGGTTTCCAAAGTTTTTAGTCTATGGTCAAACCCGAATAAAGAGCCAAAGTTGGGAAGATCTTGTAGGGAGTAGCTTAGAGCAGTTGCTGGTGTAGGAACTGGTGTTTGTTGCAGATGTGATGAGAGGTGATGCTTAAAGTTTTATACACGTATAATAATATAAGTATAGAAAATTACCAAACTACCCTTGAGGACAAAAGTAGTAAGGAAAATTCTCACAATTATATATAATAATACGTATATTTACCGGTAAGTAATTACCGGGTCGTATTCCTTGAAGATTTATGAAATTGAGACCACGTTTGGTAATTCTGGACAATGATTTGAATTGGTTTCGAAGATGATTTGTTTTCTATAATTCCTACAAAGTGAGCCATTAAAGGACAATTAAAATAACTTTTATTACGGGAATTTAAACTCTTAATAAACACAAAATGAGAACCACTAAACGGGATTAAAAACCTAAATTTTCAAATTAAACCTTAATAGAATTTTTCTCTTTTAATAGACTCTAATTGACTAAAAAGTAAGTTTAAAGAAAACCAGAACAAAAACGTAGTTGAATTGAGCTTAAAAACACGAAAACCATGAACGGAAACGAATCCCACTCTTTAAAAAATTGAAATTTTGCAATTTTAACCCTAAGGAAGCAAAACTAATTTTCTACGAAACTACATGATCAAAATGACATTTTCTATATAAAGAATATATTTTTCTTTGATTATTTTCTATTTTTATGAATTTTTTAAAGTTTTTAATAAAAATAATGTTTAAAAATACTAAACTTAATATCAAAATTCGAAAAAACAAAATAGAAAGTAGCTTGAACTAAAAAAAAATAAGCTCAGGAACACAGCTTATCTAATAAGCTGCGAAATAAGCTAAAACAACTTATTATACTAATATGCCTAAAACGTATATAAAAGATAGATAATGAAAGAAACTAACAGATGAGCTATTGTAGCATGATGGTTTAGGGTGTGTTGTGTGGGACGTTTGGTTGAGAGGGTTGAGGTCCCAGGTTCGAGCCCTAGCTCACTTGGGACTTCCCCTTTCCCAAATGTTTTTAAATGCCATTTTTTACAACTTTTTTAAAGGACAACAAAATAAGCACTTTTTGTAAAACAACTTTTTTTATAAACCTAAAATAAGCCCTCAAATAAGCAGTTGAGGACAGAATAAGCAAATCCTAATAAACCTATAAAATGCAAACTGTTTGGGCTTTTTAAGAACAAATAAGCTAAGGGAAAAATTAAATAAGCTAAAATAGATTAAAAGCTATATCTAATAAGCACATAAGAACTAAAATAAGCACAATTGATAAGCTAGAATGACAGAAAAGCTAAAAAACTTAAAAACACTTAAAATTTTACACTAGAAAGCAAATAAGCTCAAATAAGCAAATGACAAAACTAAATAAGCTAAAATGGACTTATACTAACCTAAAAAGCTAAACTAAACCTAAATAAGCCATAACAATAAGCAGATAAGCTAAAATAAAGAAATAAGCTCTTTTAGTGTAAACTGTTAACCAAACAGCCCCTTAAGGCACCTTTGAGCTTATTTTTAAATAAGCTAAAGGATCCTTATGGACTTTTGGCTTATTACCCTAAAAAGTACACCTAAAATACTACTTAAATCAACTTTTTAAAACCATTTTGAAATTCAGGAGCTTAATGAAAAGGCTTGTTGAAAACAGCTTGTACACTAAGAACACTTAGCTACTTTTGGTTTCTGAAATTGAAAAGACAAAAAGCTTATTTTAAGGCTAAAAACAGATATGCTAATGAACTTATTTTTGAAAACTAATTTGAAATAGATTAACCACTACCCTAGATCTACTTGTAAGCTAAATTTCAAAACCTAAGAACCAAAATTACTATCTGAAATTTGATCATTAAAACAGCTACTTGTCTTTTTAAACTATCTGGTGCAGTTTGCATCTAAATGAACCAAACCTTTACTCTAACTAGTGCAGGCTTGATGAAACTTGCTTTAACATTAATCAAACACTAACTTAGTAGCAAATAAGGCAAAGTCTAACACTAGAAATGATTGAAGCTTTAATTATGCAACTTAGACTAAACAGATTTGAGCTTATATTAAACTAACTTATGAAAAACTTGAATAATTCTAAACTAGCTCATAAATCCAGTTCAAACAAACTTAGTTTAGAGATTAAAACCAACAACCAAAGACCAAAGTCCTTAAGCAGTACTAACTTGTAGTTAGTACTGCTGACCCAAACACCCCTTTAAAATCAACCAACTTCATTTTAAGCTTTTGATAATGAGATTTAAGATGAAATTTGCCAATACCAGATATCAATTAACTTTTAACAGACCCAATGAACTTATACCAAAAATCAAATATGCCAGAATCATTAAACTAATCACTATACTAATATTTTTGAATTTTTATTGATTTATGAGACTAAATAAAGAAAACTAAAATCCAGACTATAAGACTTAAGAACAGATAATAAGACATAATCATTAAGCACAATAGCACAATAATAAGCACAATTAAGCAAGAAATAAGCTGAACATAAGCAGATGCAGTTTTAAACTAATGAATCATGGACAAAAAAGGAAAAATGAAACTTACAAATACCTTAGCTAAACAAAGGCTTAATTTGCTCAAAGAGCTGTCAACAAGCTCTAGCTTATCACAAGGATAAACTAGGAAAGTCCAATAAGCTCTTCCAAAGTAAGCTTATCATCCAAGCAACAAAAATCCATATTAAGCATATGTATTAAGCTGATTTTGATTGTTTAAGTAGATTAATGATTAACTTGAGCTCAATCTAAGCTTAGAGACTTAGAGAGCTGAGATGAGCTTATTAGAGCTTATGTAACAGTAACAGCTTATTAAACAAAGTTTGAAAACAAGTGAGCTTGTGAAAGAGTAAAGAGCAGAATAAGAAAACTTGAATTTAATAAAAACAACTGACTACAATACTGAGAATAGAAATTACATTAAGTAAATATTAAGCTAAAACATTTTGAAAGGAAATTACAAAAGCTAAATTTAATAAGCTAAAAACTCATCTAACTAACTAACTCTTTGTCCTGTGTGTGAAGAGCTCTCTATTTATAAGGTCTTGGTGAAGCTTCTAGGAGTCTAGCCCGCTCCTCTTATCCATGATCTTAGCCCTTAATCCTTTTATCTCATTTATGGTCCGTTGGATTGATATGATGAGCACACGGATTGCCAACGTGGCATTCCGTGTGTCAGACCTTGTGTGTTTCTTTTGCACTAAATTTAGTGTAAAAATCCAATCATTGGTGTGCTTCTTTCAATGCCCACGTGTCCTCCTTGTCTTGTTTTTGACCAATAAGAGCCTTAAGTGATGTTTCCTTTTGCCAGCTTGACCCTTGGTGCTTGAATCATTAAGCCACGATGTTAATTTGAATTAACCCCATGTTCTGACTTGGGTTAAACACGAAGACGATGATGAATAGTAAATTTATTTAAAATGATATTAGGCCGTGTTTTTTTTATTTAAAATGGGGGTTTAACTCGGGGTTTTGGGCGTTGACCTGGGCTAGATTTATTTAAAATGATATTGGGCCGTGTTTGTTTTTGGGTTAATATAAGGAATAACGGGCGCTATCTTTTTATATTTAAAGAGATAACGGTGTTAGGGCTTTAGGGGTGTTTTATGTAAAATGGTTTTACTTAAGGGACTGTTTTGGTAATTTTTGGGGTTTTGTCTTCTTGTGGTTGACCAGTTGACCAAGTTTGTCTTTGAGTTGACCATTTGCTAGAAACTTCAGCAATCAAATCCCTGACTCTTGTGCACTCTTTTCCGTTCTCGTGTCCGTGTTTGTCCGGTTTTGGCCGTTTTCTTGTGTTATTTGTAATATCTGTACCTACACAATCACAAAGACAAAACAAGCAATATACAAGCATTTTATGCACAATTTCATCTTTTAAGGGCTATTTTTGGTATACAAATGATATGTGTTTTCACACATATCACCCAGCCAATCTAAGATTCGAAGGCTGGTTGGCTACAAAGTTTGTAAACTATAAAACGATGGATATATTCACCAAAGGAGCTTTGTGGGGTTACTGGAAAATGGGCGGTGATGAAATTGAGGTATCTGATGATGAATCTTCTGATCTTGAAGAGTACTGGAGTGACAAGGAGGAAGAAACTGTTGAAATCTTTAAGATAGAAACAGACGTTTTTGACTACGAGACACCTCTCTGTTTGGCATTCAGTGAATTTAACTACCTTCTCAAAGTAGATCCGGACTTACTTACAAAGGATATTATGGGGTTTAAAACCTATGAAGAATACAAAGACGATTGGATCTATGAATGGAATGATAATGTACCACGGGTATATGATAAGCCATGGCTCGATAATGGAATATAGAAGGAACCAAAACTAGTCAAACACGATTGCAAACCTATCAATTATAAGACTGGATGTTTAGAATGGCCAACCTATAGTTGGAGAGAGGATGGTTATTGCAATAGAGAAAATTCGCCCGAAGCTTGCCATATTGGAAACTCGCTCCATTTCCAAGACCATGAATGGTACGAGGCTTTAGAAGATAGCGAACTAAAAGATAAAGCTTTAAGGAATAAAGCTATCATGAAAGGTTTGATCAGTAATGATGAATCATGCAATAATTGTTGGAGAAGATGGAAAAGCCATGAGATTAACTACCACGATTATGATGAACGAGAATATGGGAATGAAACTCATGATGAAAGGCATGAGTTATATGGTGATAAAACTTGTGAGGTGCCGGTTTGCCTAATAAGGAGATATAAGATGATCAAATATTCATTCAATAATGATGAAGAATATGTTGCTGTAAAAGAAAACGAATACGACGATCTTATAATCACAAGAGAAGAGGCGTGTAGAGCTTACCAAGAAATCTTTCGTATGATGGACGCAGGATGGATGGTAACTAGAGCTGAGTGAAGAAAAGCTGAAAAAAGTCTAACTTAAAGACTTCGCTGTAAACAAAAGTGCTTCCCTGGAGACAATGGTATGTGCTTAATTACACATGCCATTTTCCATTAAAATCGGACTTAAAAGACTAAAAACATACCAAAATACATCGTATTTGTATGTTTTGCATTTGTATTGTGTAGGAACGGAAATTTAAGAGCAGGACCAAAAAGAAAGCCAAAAGCAAACAAAACCGAGCACGGAATGAAAAGGCAAAGTCAAATCAAAGTCTAAAGTCAACCAAGTGAAGAAAATACAACTTAAGGGACTAAAACTGCCAAACCCCTAAAGTTATACAACAAAAGGGCGAAAATTACAACAAAGTTATAAGAAAGGAGGGGCCAAAGCTGCCAACCTACCCAAACTTCTTTCTTCCCGCCCAAAACAAAACCCAGGTGCAGAGTAGGGATGTCGTCCCATACTTCTACCCTGCAAAACCACTCAACACCCTAGCAAAATCATTTCAACTACTCCTCTATCAACCCCCCAGCTGTATAAGTGCCAAGTTGGCAATCCCTCACCATTCCCAAGTATTTTCGATGGCTGTGATTGACTCCAAAAGAAGCACACAAGAAATTGAAGGCTGGGATTTGTTTTAAAATCTCCTCACACAACAAGCACACTTTGTTTTGTCTCTACACAGAAGTTTGAAGTCCAAGAGGAGAAGACTTCGGCTTTAAATAGAGTATTTTGTAAACTTTGTAAAGAGAGAAGTTTGTTAGAACTAGTTAGTTTTTAATTTTTAATATAACTTAGCTTATTTTCAGTTATTCACAGCTTTTACTTTCAGCTTTGTAACACTTTCAAGTTTTGATGCAAATTTAAGTTTTTAAGTCAATTTACAATTCCAAGTGTTAAGTTTCTTGAATGTGTTGATTTGTGTTTAAAAAGCTCTCAACACAACTTGTTTATAAGCTGCTTTAATTAAGTAAGTTTAAAAAGTTAAGTAGTTAAGAGAAAATCATAAAAATCACTCTCAAATATACCACAGCTTGTTTTATGGATGATAAGCCAGTTCTGGATGGGCTTATGGACTCTCACTAGCTTGTTTTATGCAAGCTAGAGCTTGTAGATTTATTGTTTGACCCTGTTTTGAGCAAGGGTGTTGTAAGTCTCTCTCTTTTTCTTATTGTTTCTTATTTACTGTAGAACTGCTTATTAGTGCTTTATTGTTACTTATGTTTACTTATTTGTGTTGTATCAGTATGTTTAGTGCTTATCATGCTTAGTTGTTAGTTTAAAAATAGTTTGTATCACTTTCTTAGCAAGAACTGTTAGTTCATTTGATAAAACTGTTAGTTTTGAGTTAACACTGCTAGGCCATTTCAGCTTATTTAAGTGCTTATTCTTGAATAAAAGTCGCTTATAAGTGTTTTAATTTGTTGTTTGATAATCTGTTTTTATTTAGAAGTGGAAGATATCGCCACTTACCTTGTAAAGTATGGGATGATTGGGAAGTTGACCGTTACGGAAACGCCAACGTAGGTTGTTGTTTTTGATCTACGATCAAGACGTTGTAAATAGTCTGTCTTTATCCTGGTAACGGTCGTGAACAAATGTCTTAGCAATTGTATTTTAGAATTATATGTTGGTTCTTAATCTTTTAATTTAACAACTAATTTAATTCCCTTTCCTTTTCTTTAACCATTTGGTTTTACCTGCGAGTCATGAGAAGTGATTCGATGCGTCGGCATGTTCATATACCCTTCATTTTCCGGTCATGTATGCATGTTTCAGTGCCTTGTTGGTTATTACTATTGGTGAAAGTTAATTTACCCTACCCTATATCATTCTTCATCTTTATGTTTAGTTTAAAATTGATATGAAGATGTGATCGAAACAGAATATCTATTACGTCGTTTCGGCATGTATGTGTGCTTCACTGCATTGTTAGAGTGGTACCTTTTTGGTGACAGATTGGTAAGATTGATCAACACCTAAGCCTTATCTTAAAAACCCATATTTACCTTTATAAACTTGTTACTACTTAGCTTTAGCGGTGGAGATGTGTATCCTTGCCAAGCTTATGATAGAATACTCGTCATGACCGAGCAATTGAGCAAACTAGTTACATGTTTCCACCTAGATTAGTTGAGTGATTTGAGTGTTTTCATCTTCCTATTTCGTGAGGTCTTTGGTTGTGTACTTGTAATAGATCAAATAAATGCTTTAACGGAAAATATCCTTAGAGATACATTTTTATAGACTTCTAAAGGCTACTTGAGGACAAGTAGGATTCAAGTGGAGGGATATTTGATGACATCAAATAACGTGTATTTTATAGCATCATTTATCCCATGTATTTAACCCATTTTGTATAATTATTGCAAAGAATTGTTACTTAATCGTTTATATTTGAGAATTGCAATAATTATGGAGTAGTTGGTAAATATTAGCAAAAGGCACGCATTCTGGAGCTTAAATGAAGATATTTTGAAGATTTACTATTCTAACAACCAATACGCCGTATCCATCAAGGAAGATACGACGTATCCGTGCCTGCACTCACCAAAGACCACAAAGGGAAAGAAGGATCCAATAAGCCGTTATCCAATAGAAAGAAGTCAATATGCCATATTGAAGATATTAGTATGTGAATACTTCTGGAAAGATATTCAAACGTGGTCCCTACTCCAATGTAAAATCACAATACCTTTTTTTTTTATTTTTTTTTTTTTTTTTTTTTTTTTTCTACTCTTTACGTATCCAATCCTTTGGATACGCCGTATCGAATTGACTTCCAGACCCTATAAATACAAAACTAAAAAACTAGTTTTAAGTGTGCTAAATCATATTCTCGATACCTAAACCACAAAAGTTGATTTTCAGAGGATAAAAAGAGCAGAAGAGGTCTTGCAACGCATTCCAATCCATAGAAGTATACTATTGGGCTTTCCCGGCCCATCAGATGGGTTAAGATTGCATCCAATAGTATTCTTCAGTTCCGGCTCCGGTTTGACTGCTGATTCTTCAGTATTGACTCTGACTTTGGCATTTTTGGACTTTGGCCTTGATTTTGCACAGTCTTTTCCATTCCATGCTCAGTTTTGTCATTTTGGCTTGGTTTTCTGTCTTTTTGTTGATATCCACTTCCTGCACAATACAAATGCAAAACAAACATATATTTGGCAGTTTTTGTCTGTTTTTGGTCATTTAAGCTCGTTTTTGGAGGTAAAAGATATGTGTAATTAAGCACTTATCACCTATACATCTAGGATCATAGGATCACAAATATTGTCCTTCTAAAATCGTGCTAAGGATACGCTTCTGGCTTAACTAGTTAACGGAAATTGCCTTTGGTTTATTGAACATGTTGACTAGTAGGTGAATCTAGATAATTCAACAAATAATGTTCTGATTCCAATGGATAGTTGGACAAGGGGACTACTAGAGTATAAATTGTCATTAAGCAGTAAGTGGGTAAAGTCTCTATGAGCTAGGGTTTAACAAGATCACCATTGTTTTAATCCCTAAGATAGATTATAATCAGCAAATAAGAATGCTTTATATGGATGCTTTAATTGTGACAGAATTAATGTGTCTAGGTCTTAGGATGAAGTCCCGCCTAAGTCTAAGAATGATATGCCTCTTCGAGATAAGTAATCATTGCACTGAATAAACAAACCAGCTTCTAATCGGATTAATGATGGCTAATCCAGTTTTCTATCATAAGGCTCGACCGCTCTTTTATCTTCTGTTAATTTGCTTGCAGAGGTTAAAGTGTCTTGAATTGATTGTAGTCACCACCAAACCCGTGCTAGTCTCTCAGGCTGAAACCCCCCTTTACCTGTTAGAATTAAGAGTAGAACTAACATATGATTAGCATATGTTTGACTTAGATTAGAATTAACTTAGATTAGATAAACCAAAATATTAATAAATTAAGAGATTTAACCTCGTTTCAAGTGTTTGTCACCCTACTTACCACGAATCTACCACCGACCGGGTACACTGCCCGTTAAAGTATTGTTTTTGGTTAAGTCGGCAAAATATAAATTTAAAACTTGAATTATAAAAATATACACCACACAACGACACATCAGCTATCAGTGTAAGAAAAAACTATCAGGGACTAATAATGTTAATTTATACAAAAACAAAGTTTGAGTTGAAAAAGTAAATTAAAAAAATAAAAAATTGTAGTCTTCTTCCTTATATGCGCGTCTTCTTCCTCCTTTTGTTGTACCTCTAATTTATAAAAAAACACTTTCAACTATGAAAAACAAACACAAAACACTGACATAACAAACACACACACATAAACACAAAATCAAAAAAAAAATAACAACCCATGGCGTGGGCTGGTCAGGTCGGCGCAAGAGACTTTGGCGCCAAGGCCCGTGTGGTTGGCGCGAGGGGATTTTGGGCTGGAGCTATGGCGCCATCATACCCTGCCCTCTTAGTAGCATATACAGAAGAAGTACATAAGTTTCATGTACATGGTCTTTCTATAAACTATTTAGAAGTAAGTAATTGATTGAGACATTTTAATTTTTTATTTGCACACATTATATATATAACCTAATAAAGCAGCATAAAATAATTATACAAGTGTTTAATGCACAGTTTGAAGTGTGCGCAAATCATCTTCTAGGGAATTGATTGGAACACTTTGATTTTTTTGAACGACAACTTTATTAAGAAGAGAAAACTAGCAAGGAGCTAGAAGGTTACAAAGAAATCAAAAAAAGGTGTTGAAGCCAACTATCCCAAGAAAACGAACTTTTACATCTAGAGTTACACTAAAGAAAAGAGAGAGCAACAATATCATCAAAAAACGTATCTTTCCGAGGCTTCTTATTTGCGAACAACAATTGATTCCTGAAATTCCAAAGACACCACCACGTGACATAAAAAAAACACTTCAACTTACGGTTTAACTTTTTGGACCTGCTAACCTAATAGAAAAGGAACCAGGGAAAGCCAAATCTGAATATGTGCGATAGTACGGACAGCCTATATTCCACCAAGACAAATAAGCCGATACACGTCTGAAGCCATTAAGCAAACGATAGAAGATTGAGAAAGATTCCTCTAGGCGGCGCAGAGTCGCTAAACCGGGCAGGAAGATGAAGAAGAAACAGTAACACCTCGGACTAATCAAGTTCAATTCACGTCGGCTATCTATCAAGGAGAGGACCTTTCCAAGGCGCACATTGTTTTTGACGGCAAATAACTTGACCCACCTCGGTAGCATGATCCTTCCTTAGGGAGAAAATCGGTGGGAGGGGAGTTCTAATAAATTGCGGGGAAGTCTTTAACACAAAAATCTCCACAACCATTAAGATCCCAATACCAAGACGTTCAGCAGAATTAGACTAGATAGAGATTGTGGGGACCAACAATGCTCCTGGCGATTGGGGAGCAAAATGGAAATGGGAAATTTTTAGCCCCCTCCTCTGACTGACGACGTAACGAGGAGACTACTTGATTCCTGAAATTTTGAAGCAAACAGAACTTCCTTGTTTGTTTCCTGATCGCAAAGGTCACGTGGAAAAAGCAACCTACAGTTTTTCATCTCCTATCCAAAGTCCATTCCAAAAACTTGTATTAAATCCTTACCAATGCGTCTCTTTTACATTGAAGAGTCTCAATGTCAACCCCCCACCTTGGATTTAGAACATCCACTTCACGAACAATAGAACCCCATATCGAAGAAGTAACAGATGAAAATGCCTGAATGTGGGAACCATGCATAGCAGAGATGAAACGGAACCATAACACTTTGATTTTTTTATTTGCACACCTTATATGTATAACCTAATAAAGCAGCATATGATATATATATATATATATATATATATATATATATATATATATATATATATATATATATATATATATATATATACTATCTCCGTCTCAAAATTATTCTCCATCTTTTCTTTTTAGTTCGTCCTAAAATAATTATCCACTTTTAAAATTAATAGTTGGATTTGTTTAAGTTTACCATATACTCTTAGTTTAAATTGGTATTTACAAATATAAAAGAAAATACTAATTATTTATTAAAGAGTAAAATTGTTTTTTTACGCTTTCGTAAAAACCAAAACAACAATTAATGCATTTTTTCTTAAACGGTGTATTTTTTATATGCGAAAAATAATTTTAAAACCAAAAGAGTAACTATTTAATACACAATTTAAAATAAAAAATAAAAGTGAGCAAATAAGTTATCTTATAAATACTAGGCGTGACTTGTGGAAAGGCTGCGAGATAGTGAGAGTGGAAAAGGAAACCCCTCGTTGTTTTGTAGTGCTTTCCGGGGACATTTTGTTTTTCTGATAAGACTTTGAACCAATTATCTAATAAATGTTTTTAAACTTATCTTATATGTATAGTAACTTGGAATCTCTTTTCACGACTCCTTTATACATTAAAGGGGATGCACCAGAAATGGTTTGGGTGAGTTCATGATCAAAAGTTCAAAACTAATAATGTTTGTTTACAACGTCAATGTGTTTCTAGTTAAAGTACGGAGTATTTTATATATAACTTTTAGTAACTTTTTAGAAACTATGTTTGTAAGTAGAATTTTACTTATATTTAAAATTTTAAATATACACAAAATCAAGGAGGAATTTTAGAATACTAAAGCATGAAATATTGTTTGTAACACAAAAATTACCTAGATTTGACTCAAAGACTGCTGTTTGCATGCGATTGCAAAAAACATTTCATGCTTTAGCTAAAATCGCCCATGTGGTCAACTTGCAATTACAGAACCGTCTCTCAGTCAAATCTAGGTAATTTTGTGTTATGGTTATAATCGATTCAAGACGAGGTCGAGCTAGAAACGGCTTGACCTTCGCTCGAAAGTTATAAGATAAGCTTGAGCTCGGCTCGATAGGTAGCTCGACGAGCTTCAATCATCGAGGTTTGAACTCGGCTTGAGTAATATTCGAACCACGGTCAAGCTAGGCTCGAAAATCGCAAGTTTATATATAAACATTATATTCGATAGCCATGCTCATCAACAAAGTCAAGAAATATGCCAAGAACTAAAAAGCAAAGAACTTATACAAAATATTTCGAAGCATTAGGGTTTAATTAAACCTTCTAAAATAATTATTTAATTATCATACCACTATTCACATTAGCTTGTAGATTGTTTATATAAATATGTGTAAAAGAAGAATATATGTACATTAAGGGTCGAAAAACTCGATAAAAGCTATTGAAAACTCGAGCTTGGCTAGTTATGTGTTTCGAGCTGATTTATTGGGCTCGGAATGTAACTCGATAAAAGCTCAACTTGATCGAGTCAAGCTCGGGTTGTTTGATAAAAGATTAGCTTGTTTAAAGAAACCTTCTAAAATAATTATATAATTAAGATTTAATGTTTATGCATATATACCATTTTAGCAAGTATACTTTTTCATTTTAAAAAGTAAATTTTATTATACTTGTCAAACAATAGTTCATTAGTCTTTTATTATTTTTTTAGAATTCATTTGCTTAAAAAAGTTGTAAGCTAAGACTAAACCGGCTTAAGTGGGATCTTAAAATAACGTAGATTTCACGTAAGACTACGTTCCCTAGTAGAGCGTAGGTAAAAACTCTGTGTTTTAGCTTTTTACTGAATAGTGATTATCTTGGTTAGCTTTGTAATATTCATCTTTTCATTTATTAAAAGAGAGTTTTTGCTAATGTCATATACAATAATGTTATGAATAAAGATCCTCTAAAGTTCATGTGAACTTTACCGGTAAAGTTCTCTCACAAAAATAAAGTAAATCGGGTCCCTCAGTAAGCCCCACTGTTGTGTTTGTGAGATAACTTTACCGGTAAAGTACATATGAACTTTAGAGGATGGGTAATTGAAATTAAGGCTTATCTTATTGGATAAATCAAAGAATTGTTGATGTCATATACATATTAATTTTTTTATAATAATTAGTAAAATACTACTCCATCCGTCCTTAAATAAGTGTTCACTTTTGACTTTCGAAGTCATTTTTCAACAACTTTGACCTTAACTATGTCTTTTTGTGTTATATAATACTTGATGCAAAATATATGAATAAATTGGGTTTTAAATGTATTTTCATTAAGTATTATATAACATAAACAAAATAATTTAAGGTTAAAGTTGATGAAAAAAGACTTTTAAAGTCAATAGTGAACACTTATTTAAAGACGGAGGGAGTATGAATTTTGGCTCCTTGTTATTGGTGAAAAGTGAGGTTCTATTATGATGATGCCTGAATCTTTGCAGGAGTTATGTATTTCAAAGGGTCATGTTATTTTTACCCCTCTTATCATCACTACCCCCCTCTTAATACTCGCTGTGTTGACAGGACAAGACAGTTTTTCATGTTTTTTCGTTCCGTATTTTTCACATTTTAAAGTTTTTGATTTATAAAAATTTATAACTTCTATTTCGTATTTTTTTCTGGCAGTTTTACCTATTTTATTAATAGGATAAGACAGCTTCCTGCTCTGTATTTTTCATGTTTTACTGCTTTTGACCTATCTGTAGGAAACTAGAAGGGGGGGGGGGTGAATAGTTTACTGGTTAATTTGTCGTATTAAAACTTTGCTTAGAAAATTGTTAGATTCGAGTTATATGTCAATCAATCAATAATATGAATCACATCTAACATATCTAATTTAATGAACTAAGTAAATAATAACACTAAAGAGATAGAGAAAGAAACGATCAAACCAAGACACCAAGATTTGTAGTGGTTCGGCAACAAAGAACCTCTTCGTTCCTACTCCACTCCCCGAGCACTCCACTTGAGATTTCACTATGTCAACAAGCTCCCTTTAGGCGGAGAAAACCGTTTACACGTCGCTTACTTTCTTTTTCGACACGAAGCTAGATGTCGAGTCCTAATTTTAGCTAGAACCAATCTAAGACTTCACAAAGTCTTTATACACTCACAAGATATATACCCTTAGATTGACACACAATCCAAATCACACCCATACATAATTTACACTATTGGATCTACACTCAATCCAATTTACACAATAATACAAAGTAAATGCAATGAAGATATGTGATCTTGAGGAGGAAGAGAGAGATCACTTGATAACAAATCGTATGTAGAAGAATACGATTGTTCTTCTTTTGCACTTGATTAAAAGAAGAAGGGAGGAAGAAATAATTAATCACTCGAAAACAAGATCAAGATATATTAGTGATCAAGATATGTGTTTTAGAAAGAAAGGAAGAAGAGAGAATAATAGATCTGAAAAAATTCGTGGCAAGAGGTTCTGTTTTTCAGATGGGGTGGCCCAGTATTTATAGGCACAAAAAAGAGCCGTTGTACTGACGGCGGTCCCGACGGTCCCTTATATATAAGGGGGCCGCCGTAGACTGCACTCCCCTTTTTGTTTTTTTGTGGGGAATGTGTTATCTGTTTTAGAACCTTCTATTTTTGGGGGAAAATTTAATTTCAAATTAAATAATTTTATAAAACATTTCTTTTATAAAAAAATATTTTGTGTTTATATTTTTGTAAAAATACTTTTGTAAAAATGTAAGGTTTAGGAAATAAAA
The DNA here is from genome assembly GCA_026074375.1 of Tanacetum coccineum. Taxonomy (NCBI): domain Eukaryota; kingdom Viridiplantae; phylum Streptophyta; class Magnoliopsida; order Asterales; family Asteraceae; genus Tanacetum; species Tanacetum coccineum. The sequence goes on along the minus strand of BQNB010004304.1, from coordinate 10,655 downwards.
ATTACTTTCTTGATCACTAATCATGTTTAATGATTTGTTTATCCATACCTTAAGTGATTAATCTTAGAAATGGAATTTTACGATTAGTAATTTATAAACGTTTAATTTTTTCGTAAACGTTTTCACATTTTGTTATTATCAAAACATCGAGATGTCGAAAAATATAAATAACTTTTTTTAGACATTATTTGTATTAACACTATCAAACCTTATATTTTCATTTCCGTTTTTTTAATTTCACAGTTTTATAATACAAACAAAATTATAAAAAAAAAAAAAAAATTTAAAAAAAAGGTTATTTATATCACTTTTGAGAGTCTTAATAACTAACCCCATTTCAAATTCAAATTTACAATACTTCTCATTCTATCTCCAGCAATTCTCTTTATTTGTATTAACAATATCCTCCTTTTTGATGATGACAAAACATAAACTCATTTAGTATAAAATTGGAAGTTTATAAATTATTAATGAGTTAAATTCTATTTCTCCCCCTTTTTGTCAAATCCAAAAAAGGTTGATCGTCGAGTGGTAGTAGAGAGAAAGAAGTCGACGATTAAAGACTCCCCCTTGATGTATGCTCCCCCTTGTTCGGGGCACTAAGGGATCGATCTTACGATAGTTTGTTTGCTACAAAACAAGGTTAAAAATACAAGTGCAAACCAACATAGCATGACAAATATCTCAACATTATAATCCACACTTCATAAATAAAGTTCATTCAAATTCTAAAAAGATCATACATAGCCATGTAAGACAATATATGAAGATACAACACATGATAATCATAACATAACATAATTAAAGCATCTAATAAGAGTAAACTAGTAGATGATTTTTGACTTCATGAGATGAGGCACCCAAAAGGTAGGAGACAATTATTTAAACAAATTAATCATGAGAGTGATTAATTGAAGAGTTAAAATGATGAGGAAGGTTAATCATTGTGGTGATGGGCTTTTGATTAGGGTATGAGACGGGTGACAAGGAATTGAATGAAATTAATTTCATTTCTGTGAACGAGTAGTTAACTCAATTGCATGTTAAATGTTGATATCAAGAAGATTTGAAAGGTGTAAGAGTTCATGCAATTTGTTTTCACTATGATTTTGAGTAGAAATTTGTGGAGGTAAGGAGGAGGATGTAGGATTAGATGAGTTAGGGGAAGGAGGCAATGAAGTGGTATCAAAGATTGGAGAGTTTGGTGGATATAAAGGTAGTGAGTTACATGGAGATAGAGGAGGTGAGGTCCTATTTGGTGGAGGAGAAGGTGGTGAAGGTAAAAGATTATGACATTGTCTCCAAGGTTCAAGAATTTTTCTTTTGTATTTTCGTGAGTAGTCACGAGGAGATGTGTTAGAAGATGACATTGAGACTTTGAAAAGATGTTTATAAGAGAAGTGGTGATTGAGATGAATAAGGATGGTGTTTATATAGAAGAGTTTTGGGAAAGGCATGGTTTTGGTGTAAGAAAGTTCTAAGGAGTGTTTAGTTTAGAAGGGAAAGGGCAGCTAGACCTAGGAAGAATAGGGTCAAAGATGCAGACAAGGAGGGGACAGGAATATTTTGTGTTACTCCTGATGGCGGTCCCTTATTGTTATGGCGGTCCCGAATATATAAGGGGGCCGCCTGACCTTTTAGGGGGCCGTTTTCTAGGGTTTCAAAATTTTTCAAAAGTTTAATCCTTTTTTAGAGTGGTCAATGAGGATGATTTTTGGCATTTTCATCACTTCAAGTATCACATAATATAACTAAGGAAGTGAATAAATCATGTAATATGGCCAAGATAAAGCATATAGATGACTAAAATGTCTACTAAAAGTCACATAAAAAGCATGTAATTATAATGTAGACATATTATACACGTACTTGATTATCCAAGACAGAGAATAAGATAATATTACATCGTACGTATTTCTAGCAATAATTCTAGAAAAAGATTTCAATCATCATTTGAATCAACACTTGACGCTTCTTCAGAAGATATGTAGATAATTGATTCAAGATGGGAAGGATGAACCCAAGGTTTCATGGATCCCCAATATGTTTTGTATTTTGGATTACAGAGATGAGGATTGGTTTTGATAATGTGTTCATATAGACGACTTAGAATTATTCCATATGGTATTGGGGTATTTGGTTGATATTTGATATTTTCGATTCTTTTAATTAGAAAGTATGCAAAGTTGAATGGAGTGCTAGTTAAGATGCAATACATCATGTGACATGATGATGCAGGAAGAAAAGGTGAGTCATTTTGATTACCAAAAGCATTTTCTTGAATGATTTCATTCCAAGATCTTAGTTCAACACGAAGTTCTTCTTTGAGAATTTTGTTTGGAAAGATGGTTTGTCCAGATATTGTTAAGGATTGAATTATTTCTTTTGGAGTTGGGACATTGGTTTCAAAGGGTATGAAAGAGTTTTGATTCATTCTCAAAGAGTCAAGAGATGAGTCTTCAGAGTAAGAACATTGACCATGAAATGGAATGAGGATAATTGAGGCAAATGACTCGAGTGAGAACTTAAATGTTCTTTTCAATGCCCAAAATGTTAAGAAGATGTTTAGATTGTCATCTTTGGTGATTTCTATTGAGGAATAAAATTCTAGTAGAAATCTTGGACAAATTCCTTCATGGAGTTCATATATTTTTAAAAGTTTGATAGCTTGAAAAAGGGTTTGAATATTATCGTATTTAGTGGATTCAGAAGATATAGAGCGACCTTCATGGATTGACCTACATTCTAGGTTTCGAATGATGGGTTTTAAGATATCAGGAATATAGGTTTCATTTGAGATTGTTGGAACGTATGATTTTGTGTACTGTAGTTCATCATCCAAAGTCATTTCACCTAAAATTGGAAAAGATAATTTTAGTGAGGTTCCCTCATTTAATGAGATGCCTAGTGTGTGCCTAAATGTAACAAATGTGGAATAACGATTAACTCGACCTAAATATAAAATTCTAAGAGTTAACCCAAACGCTCCTTAATTTGATTTTTCTCATTCAAACAAGTCGAAAAATACATATGAATTATGTATCTCAAAATTGTTCATAGGATCATTATGCATGTGTTTGAAAACGTTTTTGTATTGGATTAACAATGCATAACATCAATTTTATTATGTTCCTAACGTGACTGGTTTGAAAATAAAATTGGGGTTTTTGTTCGAAATCAATTTTTCAACAAATTCACTAATGTATGCAAATCTTATATCTACGGAAATCATATTGGTTATACATTGTATCCTAGTACTCTTAATTGTACAAAATTGAAAGAAAAATCAAAAATCCCCAATTTAAAGAAAATAAGTGAAATGACTTACGATTTGATTTGATCTTTGAGATTTATGAATGATTATTGGTGTTGATTTGGTCTTCAATTAAGGTTTTTATGGTTGGATTTGAGTTTTGGTATGTTTTGGGTCGTGTTCTTTGCACCAGCAGGTAAGGGGGTGTTTGTTTTGTGTTTTAAGAAAATTTGGGGACTAAGTGTTTCATATTTGGGTCATGCTGATGGTTTCGCACAAAATATTCCCCCGGACCCCAATATAATAGGGTGCCGCCTATATGGGGGCCCGTCCTCAGACAATGATTTTGAACATAATTTTGACAAAAAATTTGCGAAGATGAGTGACGTTTTAATTTACATTTCGCGAATCAAACATGCTTAAAGTACTTCGAATAAGTATTTAAAGTTGTCACAAAACGGAATGGAACACGGACCAAGAATTGAGAACAAAGAAATAGAAGCGAACTAATAAGAATTTTTATGAACGTGTTCCATCATTTCTATAACCAAGACGTAGATAGTTAAACGATTCACGTTTAAGGGGTTTAGTAAGAATATCGGCGATGTTGTCGATGGACGGCACTTTTTTGATTGAGATATGTCCTTTCTGGACATTATCACGAAGAAAGTGGTGACATATTTCGATGTGTTTGGTACGAGAATGTTGCATCGATTTTACTAAGGTCAATCACGGACTTTTGTTGTCACACAAGATTGGGAATGTCGTTGAGTCGAACGTCGTATTCGAGAATATCTGTTTCTCCATAGAGCTTGTTGACATGCCTTTCCGGCGCTTACGTATCTCGCTTCGGTATGGATAAAGCACAGCGATTTTGTTCTTCAAGAACCAAAATGTCCAAAAACATCCCACGAACGTACAAATACCGCTAGTGCTCTTTCGGTCCACATAATCTTCCGCATGATTAGAGTCGGCATATACTAAGGTTTCTATAGGGATACCATAATCCTAAGTGCGTAGTGCCTTTAATGTATCGAAAGATACGCTTAACCGCTTCAAGGTAAGATGTTTAAGGAGCTCATGGAAGCGGGGGCCCCCCCCCCCCCCCACAGAGGCATACCTAAACCATGATATCGGGCCTACTTGCCCATTAGGTACAATAAACTACTATACATGCCTCCGAAACTGGTACTATCTACGACACACACTCTTTAAATCTTCTTGAGTTAGTAATCGAAGGACATGGGGGTTTATCATTGGTTTTAGATTCTTCTAGACCAAATTTCTTAATCATTTTCTTTAAATAATTAGATGGTTAAAGAATATACCATCTTTCATTTGTTTAATTTTGTTAATCCAAGGAAGAAGTTAAGTTCACCCATCATGCTCATCTCAAACTCGTCATGCATGATTTTGGCAAATTCATCACACATGTCTTGACAAGTCGAACCGAAATATTATGTCCCAGACTATTTTGATCAATGATGAGATTTGAACTTTTTTTTCTTAGAAAAAGAGTGTATCTACCATATTTTTGCCCACTTTATAATCATGTTTAATAAGGAAAGCTTTTAATCTATCATACCAAGCTTTGGGTGCTTGTTTTAGACCATATAAGCTTTCTTTAATTTATAAACATGATCCGGTTTTTCAAAATCAATGAATCCTAGAGGTTGCGCCACGTATACCTCCTCATTGATTAAACCATTCAGGAATGCGCTTTTTACATCCATTTGGAATAATTTAAAATATAAGGCGCAAGCATAGGCTAATAATATCCTAATAGATTCAAGTCTAGCAACCGGGGCATAAGTTTTCATCATAAACGATGCCCTCTTATGGTTGTAAGCCTTGAAGACACTACCTAGCCCTAATTTCAATAAACAATACCGTTCTCGTCTAACTTATTTCTAAATACCCACTTAGTTCCTATAATTGTCATATTCTTAGGTTGTGGAACTAACTCCCAAATGTCGTTAGCAATGAATTGATTTAATTCTTCTTGCATGGCGACTATCCAACTTTTATCTCCTAATGCCTCATTCACATTCTTAGGTTCTATAGTTGATATAAAACAAAAGAAGTTACTTTGGTTAGGTCTTGTGACCTAAGGGGGGGGATTTCTTGGTGTGAATGTTTCCTATACATATTCTAAAGGAATGTTCCTAGAATTCCTAAATGTAGAACTATTTCATCAACCTCTAAAGTTTCATCCATGATGTCATTTTCTAGATTTTTCTTTTTGATGACCTTAATTGCTTCTTCTTCATCTAAGTCATCATCCACTAAGAGTGATGTCTTAGAGGGTGGAGGAGTTTCATCGAATGTCACGTTAAGTGATTCCTTCGACTTTCCACTAGGTGTTTGTATAGATGAATGTAAGCTTTGCTATTTTGAGAATAACCTAGAAAGACACCTTCGTATGACTTTGGGTCAAACTTGGTAAGGTAGTCTTTTGTGTTTAAAATGAAGCACTTGCTTCCAAACACTCTAAAATAATTCAACGTAGGTTTTCTACCTCTTAAGAGTTCATAAGGTATTTTTCCTAGAATGGCTCTAATGAGAATTCGGTTGAGAATGTATGTTAAAGTATCTACGACGTTACACCAAAACTTTTGTGGTAACGATTGCTCGTTCAACGTCTTGACTTTTTACCTTGGTCAAGGGTGAAGAGTTTGGATTTGCCTAGTATTTTATATATCCTGTACGACAAGAATCAAATACCATTGGCATTACAAAACTCTCCAAATTGCACTTCATTATTAAATTCTCTACCGTGGTCGGTTCTTATTGACACTATTGTACATCCTAATTGGTTTTGGATTTTCTTACTAAATATTTTGAATTGATTGAAAGCTTCGGTTTTATCCTTAAGAAATCTAGTCCAAGTGTACCTAGAGTAGTCATCTACTATGACTAAGTTGTAGCAGTTTCCTCCGTAACTCCGTACGTCAGATAGACCAAAAAGATCCATGAGAAGTTCTAAGCATCTAGTTATTGAGACTATGTTCTTAGCTTTGTGACTAACGTGAGCTTGTTTTCCAATTTTGCAAGCATCACAAAAATGTTGATCAAACTTAAGCTTAGGTAAGTTTCTAACTAATTCCTTAGAAGCTAACGATTGAATGAGACGCATATTAGCGTGACCTAATCTCCTATGCCACAATGTGGAGTTTTCATCAATCGTTGCAAGACATATTTTGTCTTTTGGCTTATTTCCTAATTTCATCACATACAAGCCTTTCTTCCTAATACCTCTACCTATGACTTTACCGTCCTTAGTGATTTCACTATCATGTTCAGAAAAAGTTACTCTACACTTATTATCACATATTTGTCCTATACTTAGCAAGTTAAATCCTAAATTCTCAACATGTTCTACATTATCTATTTTGAGAGAGTCATTAGAAATCGTACCTTTGCCAATGATGTTACCGCGAAGATTACTACCAAAAATGACGTAACCTCCATTGTATTCCTTGTAAGTGGAGAAGAGATTTCGATTGCCCGTCATGTGCTTGGAGCATCCACTATCCTTGATCCATTCGTCGGGCTCCAAGTCGACTCTAAGGCATATCTATTTATATAAGACAATAACTCAAACATTTGGTCCCCAATATCTCATGGGTCTAAAGTTGTTAGTGCCAAACATCCCTTGCATTTGATGCAATTGGTTGGGATGTGAGAATGGAAGACACATTTCCCATGGCATGTAACTTTTAGGAGGTGGAGTTTTTGATCTAAATTTTGGTTGCGCTGTTTTAGGACGAGAATAATTATTATTGACTCTTTTAGGAGGTGGAGTTTTTGATCTAAATTTTGGTTTCGAAAATCCAACTCCGGGTTTTGACAATGGTTTATAGAATTGTTTAACTTCATTGTCACTAGCAACGGGAACTTTGGTTTTGTTTACAATTATGTGTTTTGGTCTAGGACTCAAAATAGATTTTTGAAAAGACACACTTTTCTCAGATATAGTCATTATTGGTGGCGGTCCCATATTTATTTTAGGGGCCGCCTGAATATTAAGGGGGCCGCCCATATTTATAAGACCTCCATCAGGAGACGCCTTTTTCTAAGCTTTTACAAATTTTATTTCCTTAGTTCCACTAGATGATGCTTCAAATGAATTAAACCCCAAACCTAATTTATCACCAGATGGTTTTTGATTACTTAACATTTCATTCAAGCAATATATACTCTTTTTAATTTTTTTTAATCTAGTAGATTCTTCTTTGAGCTTTTTATTTTTAATTTTAAGTGTATGACACTTTGCACAATCGAGATCAACTCCTTTGTTTTTCTCGAGTATGGATAATTTATCTTCTAATTCTCTAAGATCATTTTCTAGACTATTTCTAATAGCTTTTAACCTTTTGTTCTTAGCGATTATCTTTAAACTCATTTTGCATAATTTATCATATTCATTGTCTAAAGCTAAATCATCAATTGATGAGTTTTCATCACTAAAGTAAGAAGATTCAGAACATACCTTATTTGGTGCTTGAGCTACAAGACATGTCTCGTCTTGGATCTTTTCATCATTCTCTTCACCACTATCACTCCAAGAACCTCCAACGAATGTTCTTTGGTTCTTGTCTCTCGGTGGCTTTGGACATTTTCCAATAAGATGATTTGGATCTCCGCATCTAAAGCACTTTCTTTTACTTTTACCGTTTTTGTCATCTCGGCTTCTTTGAAAGGTCTTTTTGTCGTTCCGAGGTTGTCTTACGAATCTACCTCTTCTCTTAAAGAACTTCTTAAAGTCTCTTATCGCTATGACGTACTCTTCGTCTTCACTACCGGAAGTCGAACACTCTTCATCAATAGATTCTTTCTTAGCCTTTAAAGCAAGAGATTTCCTTTCAACTTTTTCTTTGACTATTTTGGAATCTTTCTTGATGATCATCTCATGGACTTTGAGGTTTCCAATGAGGTCATCAAGAGATAGTGATGTTAAGTCTTTCGACTCTTCAATCGCCGTGACTTTTTCTCTCCATTTAGGATGTAAAGCCCTAAGAAACTTCCTTACGTAGTTCTTACTAGAATAACCTTCATCAAGAGATTTAAGACTAGTGATAATAGTATTAAATCTAGCAATTGCACTATCTATAGATTCGTCTTCGAAGATGACGAATTGTTCATATTGTTGAACCAAAAGGTCGATCTTATTATCTTTGACTTGGTTATTACCTTGATGGGTGATTAACAAAGTTTTCCAAATTTCTTTTGCCGTATTGCACATGAAAATTCGTTCATATTCTTTTCTAGGCAAAGCATTGTAAATAACCATTTTGGCTTTATTGTTTTTCGCAAGCCTTCTTTTAAGATCATCGGTTTGATTTTCAAAAGGGACAACCTCATCAAGTTTGGTTTCTGAATTTTGAATAATAGGTTGAAAATCACCATTTGTAATAACATGCCAAAGATCTAGATCTTTTGATTTAACATATGTCTCGAATCAATTTTTCCTATAAATAAAACTATCTCTTTTAAAAAGTGGTGATCTTTGCATAGATTGCCCTTCTAGATATTTGTCAGAATCCATAGATCGATCCAAGCTTTAAAATACAATATATTTTAAATATCTTGAGTGACCTTGCTCTGATACCAATTGTAGGAAACTAAAAGGGGGAGGAGGTTGAATAGTTTACTAGTTAATTGGTTGTTTTAAAAATTTGCTTAGAAAATTGTTAAATTCGAGTTATATGTCAATCAATCAACAATATGAATCACAGCTAAAATATCTAATATAATGAACTAAGTAAGCAATAACAATAAAGAGATAGATAAAGAAACGATCAAACCAAGACACCAAGATTTATAATGGTTCGACAACGAAGTACCTCTTCGTTCCTACTCTACTCCCCGAGTACTCCACTCGAGATTTCACTATGTCAACAAACTCCCTTTAGGCGGAGAAAACCATTTACATGTCGCTTACTTTCTTTTCCGACACTAAGCTAGATGTCGAGTCCTAATCTTAGCTAGAACCAATCTAAGACTTCACAAAGTCTTTATACACTCACAAGATATATACCTTTGGATTGACACACAATCCAAATCACACCAATACACAATTTACACTATTGGATCTACCACTCTTCCAATATACGCAAAAACACAAAGTTAAAATATAAGGAAGATATTTGAATCTTGGGGAGGAAGAGGATCACTTGATACAAAAATTCGTTATGTAGAAGAATACGATTGTTCTTCTCTTGCACTTGATTAGAAGAAGAAGGGAAGAAGAAAGAATTAATCACTTGAAAACAAGATCAAGATATGTTAGTGATCAAGATATGTGTTTTAGAAAGAAAGGAAGAAGAAAGAATAACAGATCTGAAAAAATTCATGGCAAGAGGGTCTATTTTTCCGATGGGGTGGCCCAGTATTTATAGGCACAAAAAAAGAGCCGTTGTACTGACGGCGGTTCCGACGGTCCCTAATATATAAGGGGGCCGCCAGGCCTATAAGGGGGCCGCCGTAGACTACGCTCTCCTTTTTGTCTTTTTGTGGGGAATGTGTTATCTGTTTTAGAACCTTCCATTTTGGGTGGAAAAATCTGATTTCAAATTAATTAACTTAATAAAACATTTCTTTTATAAATAATTATTTTGTGTTTATATTTTTGTAAAAAACACTTTTGTAAAAATGTATGGTTTAGGACAAAAATTATTTTCTTGATCACTAATCATGTTTAATGATTTGTTTATCCATACCTTAAGTGATTAATCTTAGAAATGGAATTTTACGATTAGTAATTTATAAACGTTTAATTTTATCGTAAACGTTTTCACATTTTGTTATTATCAAAACATCGAGAGGTCGAAAAATATAAATAACGTTTTTAGACATTATTTGTATTAACAATCTTAAAGTGTTGGAGTCTTGAAACCTCAAGATGGCTATTCAACACGAATTCTTACTCAATAAATCAACATGGAGAATCTACCAAGCAAATAATAGGGGAGTTTCTCATTCTAATTATTTTTAAATTCCCGTATTTAATGTTTTATCTATACAACGAGGACGTTGTATAATTCAAGTGGGGGGATGAAATTAGAATGTTTACTTGTCCTAATTTTCACACTAAAATACTTAAAGTATGCTCAAATGTAAAAAAAATTCAAGCATACTTTTGTGAAATTACTAGATACATAACCCGCATACAATAACCCTTGTTAGATATTGTGAGGATTTAACCTTATCCGTTTCTAAATGTTTACCTAAATTCCATAAAATATGAGTATGTCGGTGATGTAGTAGACTTTAGAACATGGCTTGGTTTATCACTCGAGACCGCAATAATGAGTACTATGGATTTAGATAGAGTAACTTGTTTAAATTGGTAAATTTTAGGATTACACTCAAATCGCCTTTACATGTTGCTTATTAACTA
>BQNB010004303.1:104314-108674 GCA_026074375.1 Tanacetum coccineum | reverse complement strand
GAAAAACCTGAATGAGTTAGATGAGAAACTTCGTATGTACGTGGAAGGCATGCACATATGTTCGTGAAAAGCGTGCACATATGTTTGTGGAAGGCGTGCATATATGTTATTTGGGTGTACATTTATATTCAAAGTGATACATTTGTATTTGCATTGTATTTAATTTAATATCAAAACTTGTGTATAATATCTATGTACTTGATTTGTCATAATTCTAAAAGTCACATGTATACTTTATGTTTACGGTTTTAGATTAGAATGTTTAATAATGTACACAAAAAACATATATGTAATCACCATTTTAAGCGAAACATATTTGTTCAAACAATTATACATTCGAAAAACAAAAAAAATCACATTTATAAAAAAAACACATATGCACATGACTTCTTTTTGGAAAAATGCATGATGAAAAAAATAAATCTAAAAAAAAGAAAAAAAATACAGTTATGAAAATTAAGGAATAAAGTTAAAAACAAAAATTTATTTTAGTAAATAAAAAATAATATCAAAAGTGTCTTTTACTATTATACCCTTTTGGATTAAATAATAATCTTTAATATTAAAAAAATCTCATGGTCTAGATGAGTTCTCGCACTTATTTTGGTGCTAAAAATATATATACACTAGTGGCTAAGCCCGCCCGATGGGTGGGCATGACTTGTAATTGGTGTTTACATTTTTTGTTTTTCTAAATATTAGCTTTTAAAAATTGTATATTATACATAGATTTTTTAAAGCATAATAGCAATGTTTGTCAATTTGTTTGTGTTTATGCAATAATTACTTAGGCTAAGTCCATTAATAGGTAACCTACTTACCAAAAACTACACTTTTAGGTAACGTACTTTGTATATTACCATTCAGACCCATCAAACATTTAAATGTTGTTCAATATAGGCAATAACGGGCAAATTTTAGAAGGGTTACCGGCTCAAAACCGACATGTCATCATTTTTAAATAAATAAATAATTTTTTTTCTTTTTTTTCTTTATTAAAACCCACCACCACCCCTCCTCCTCCACCACCTTCCTCCTCCACCACCCTCCTCCTACATCGCACCTCCTTCTCCATCAACCTCCTCCTACACCGCACCTCCAATATTTCACAATGCACCATGTTACGGAATCCTTGATGTGCCGACGAGGCAAAAGACGCATAGTCTTTCTTCTATCAACCAAAAATACCCATACTGGAACCGAAGCCTTGGAGCAGATCACCTAATGTTTGCGTGCCATGATTGGGTACAATCTTATATTTGTGCAACACGTGCAGTGGTTAAGAACCCACATAATTTACACATATATCGTATATTCTGTAAAACTTACAATGCATCATGATTATGATAAGAAACCATAACTGAAGGCATATATTAGTAGGTTCTATGATGCACTTAACAGATTTCATGACCAAAACTTGTTAATATTAGGGGCCTAAAATATCGAGCTCCATTCCTCACCTATACAAGAACTCGATTCGTGCTTTATGTAACGCAAATACATCGGAAGGATTTAAACTCTCAAGAGATGTCTCTCTCTCATAAATATTCCTACCACACGGTACAACTGAGGGTTTACTGGGAGGTCCATCTCTTTCTAAATGAACAATTTGAGTTATATAAAAGCAAGATAACACGATGGTAACATGGCATTCATTTGAGATCATAATGATTTTCACAGTTCTATACATGATTTAGCTTTGTTTTTTGGGATTTTTCAGACATGGAAGTCTATTTAAGAGAAAAAAGAAGATGAAGTGGGCCTATAATGCTGATGTGGAACTCAAAACGGTCACATTACCTATTTTAACAAGTCATTATAAGTTTGATGGGTCTAAATGGTAATATACAAAGTACGTTACCTAAAAGTGTAGTTTTTGGTAAGTAGGTTACCTATTAATGGACTTAACCCTAATTACTTATTATATTTTATTGTTTTTGAAGTAACTCTATAGAATATGTATTAAGTTTATTGAAAAGTGTACATGACAAAACATTAAAAGACTTTTACATAAAGTAATTAAAAAAATAGAAGTTATCATTTTTTAAACGTTGTTGTTAAAAAAAAATTGAAAAAAGGTTTTTTAAGAAAAACTTAAATAAACGATCACCTGTTATGAAAATATCAGATGACACATACACCAAATTATATATTTCCATATTTCAAAACTCAACGTCAAGTGTAACTAATGATTTTATAAATAACCTGAATGACCTGGCCGATATAACCCGACCGAAATTCCACCCGAACCTGGTTCTTATAAGGTCGGGTTGCGGGTTCCTTATATGTGAGTTGATCATAATCGTCTTGGCCCCCATCCCTTCTCTTAACAACGAACGATAAAACTTGAATCTGAACTAAGATATCTTCTGTGGCGTTTCTTCGAACAAACTTCTGATATGGCTCTATATATATAAAACAATTAAATAAACAAAGATTCAAACAACTACATACATCATCAGGAAACACCTCAACACCAAAATACATAAACGTATGATTAGACAAGAAGAATCTAGGTGAAAATTTGAGCATGTGTGTTGGGAAAGAAGAAAAAGCTTGGCACTTTATGTTTGGATTTGTTCCTTCTTTTGGTTAATGCTCTTTTTAGCACTCTTAGCATAAGATTTAAGGTTGCGTTTAGCAGCAGACAAATTTCCTTGGTTTTCATTTTTTAATTTTCTTGAGAATGGAAGAGTTATTCTTTCTCTAGAGAACACATGAAAACGTGTTCAAATGAGGTTGAGGTTTTCCAATTTTGAAAAACAAAAAACATGTTCAAATCTTGTTGTTTTCTGTTAGTTTTCCAATCAATCAGTTATATCATAAAAACAAATGAAAATCGTAAAGCCAACAATTTCAAAACAACCAACAATTCAAAACATCAAATGAAACTTTCCAACATTTTCAAGAAAACAAAAGCTAGCAACATAAATATTAACACTACTTTACTACTCCCTCCGTCCCATTTTTATTGTCCACGTTTTCTTTTTGGGATGTCTCAATTTAATTGTCCACTACTAAAAATAGATAGGGAAGTTTGATTAAGTTTACAATATTACCCTTGTTTGAAATTATTATTACAAACTTGAAAGAAGACTTTAATTAATTAGCTAAGGGTAAAACTGTCATTCTGTCAAAAAGTAAGAAAGAGAAAGCAGTAATAAATGCACTTTTCTTAAACTGTGTGTTTTTTGTCGGAAGACAATAATTTTGGGACGGAGGGAGTATAATTTAAGAACAAACATCACCAAAACAACGGCATACATATTAACACTGTTTAATAACAACATACATATTAACAATGCTTTACCATAATTTCAGCACAAAAACAACATCCAAACAGCACCTTTCAGCATAAAATCAACATCCAAACAACACATTTCAGCAACTTTTTGCACCAAAACAGAACCTTTTAGCCAAAAACAGCATCCACACAACACCTTTCAGCACAAAAACAACATCCAAATAGCACATTTCAGCACAAAACAACATCCAAACAGCACCTTTCAGCACAAAAACAACATCCAAACAACACCTTTCAGCAAAAAAATAGTATCTAAACAACACCTTTCAACAACTTTCAGCAACTTTCAGCACCAAAACAGCTTCAAAATGGCTTAAAAACATTGACTTCGGAACACGTGTAATAAAACTTACGTTATTGTAACACTTTAAGATCGTGCACGAGCCCGACGACGACTCATATAGTGATCCCACAAGCTATTAGCAATAGAATCTCTAACTTGAGCCATTTCATCATTATCTGTCATGTTTATAGGGATTCCTTCTTCAACTATATTCAAGTTTTCACTCGCAACTTCAAGATAATCTTCACCATACATAGTGAACAACTTGTCGGCCCTATCTATATATAACCCACATTCATATTTGATAAAAAATGACCTATATATAACCCACATTCAGATTTGATCAAAAAATGACCTATATAATGTACTAAAAATGATATGTGTAGAATTCACTACTATTACTAATAGAAAATGTCATATATATTACTTTCACCAGGGGGTATCACTACTATTAGTGATAGAGATCACCGAAGTTGTAGAAGATGGGCTACAACTTCGGGTCATCCGACATCCCAAGATAGCCACTATAATAGGTATAGGACAATGCATGAGACATATTACAACACTATAAATAAACAAAGATCTACCATTTAGTAATATGTACTCCATATATAACCATATATAACCAACTAATAATGCAAGAAGCACATATACAAAATACATCACATCTGATATAAGAGGCACATATATAAAAAAAACAACAAAATATGCTCAAAATCGAACTTACCTATATAATATAAGAGGCACATATACAAAATTTATCACATTGAGTA
>BQNB010004303.1:79314-96814 GCA_026074375.1 Tanacetum coccineum | reverse complement strand
ATGAGCAGTATTCATGAATTAAGATGCATGCCTTTGATTGCATTGTTTATTTTTCCTATGAGTTTTTGAAAGGTTTAAATCACTAAGGTATTAAGGTGGATACTTGATGTATGAGAATGATTTGGGAAATAGAAAGCACGCTCATCCTTTTCAAAATAACATTTGACTCGTATGTACGTGTTTCAACATAAAACACTTCTCAAACAATAACATTTGACTCATACTTATGCATAATTTTTAATTTTAATTAATATAGTTTCGGTGATTTGTTTTAATGAACAATGAAGTACAATATATGTTTTTGATAAAATAAAACTTTGATGTGCATTTATAGTGTATTCTGCCTCCTCATTATCTAATTAATTTTTGTGGTGAAAATTCTAGTTTTAATAGTCTCAAGGATCTTGATTCAGCTGCGGCGCATAGACTTCTTCAAAATGACTCTTACAAAGGTGAGTGAACCCGTTTATTCCAATTTTTGGAAGAAGGCCTTCATTTTCTATTCAGTTATGTCAGGATTTGGTTTCAAATACACATTTGCTTGTCTTGTTATTCAAATAGATAAATTATTGAGAGACCACTCATGAATAATAAGTTTATGCCTAAAAAGTTGTGTGTCGATAATACATTGGTTGCATCAACAGGCTCCACCTTTCACAATCCAATAAAGCTAATGCCACACAGATTTAGACAAAAAACTAATCGTAAGTTTTAGGCCGCTTAATCATTTCTCGTTTAAATATTAGTGTGTTTGTGTTGCTGTTTGAGTATTATGTCCACCTTTCTATTTTGTTGGTTCTAAAATCAACTCCAATTTCATATTTCGACCAATCAAATAGGATTTCAAAGGTCAATATGAAATTTTATTGGTGCATAATGTAATGGTCCCAATTTTTTAAAGTGCAAATTGAAAGTGGCATGTAATTTGGGACAGAGATAGTAGTATATTTGTGCTCTAATGTGTTTCAATTAAATGCCAATGATATGTGTAGAGTTTAAGCTCAGGGATTGGAGGTGGTTTCAAAGCAGGTCGAGTCTGAACAATGAGCAGCAGGTGGATGTCATGTATGATGTACCCTACCATTCTACCATGTGGGCTTAGGGTCCGTTAGGGTTTCATTGTGCCATCCTTGTGAAATTACTGGATAACCCAATCTGGCATTAGGGATCCAAGGAAGTTGATTCAGGATATGCTATACCACAACTTAATGGACTGTACATCTGCCAAAAGCTCATTAATGAAATTGTACAGTATATAAGTTAACCCAAGAGACCTTCTTCGTCATGAGTAAATTGCTTCTTCCATGGTGTGAATTCCTATTTACCGTACTTGAATGTTATGTTATGACAAACTAGTGATACATCGTTCATAGATCATTCTTTGTAATTTCTTTATGTGTGTGATTATGCCATATATTAATCAATAATTTACAAGAATTATAACGTTCTAGTAATGATTAAAATCGTATACAAATTAATAATTAACATAACATATGTGTAAGTTTTGCTGCCATTGAATTTTAGCATTGTTTTTGTGTTCTAATACATAAAAGAAACATAAAACATATGAAGGAAAAAAAACATAGTACATTCATGCCAAAAGGGAGAATAGATTAATCATTTCCTATTATTGATATTATTTCACGGGATAAAGCCGTAGAATACCAACGAACTTTTCACAATTTATCGATTTGGTACGTGTACTGAAAAAATTATCGATTTGGTACGTGTACTTTCATAAAGTGTTCTCATTTGCACATTTTGATGACGTGTCATACGTGATAGGCTGACACGTAGCACATCAATAACGTGACACGTCATCAAAATGTGCAAATGAGAACACTTTATGAAAGTACACGTACCAAATTGATAATTGTTTCAGTACACGTACCAAATCGATAAATTGTGAAAAGTTCGTTGGTATTTTACGGCTTTATCCCTTATTTCACAAGGAATCCCATCTTCATGCCAAACACATTAGGCCTTGTTTGTTAAAATTTTCTGTTAAGTCATGTTTAATTAAAAGATGATTTAAGACACTCTCAGTTTTATTATTTAATAATTTCAGTCATTTTTTTCTATTAAGTCACAAACAAACAGTTTTCATATGACTTAATGAATTCAGTTTTTTTCATATTAGTTACTTAAGATCTTTTTATTTTATCCCTATATTTCACAAGGAAATACACCATCTTCATGCCAACACATTAGGCCTTGTTTTTAAAAAAATTTCTTTTAAGCATGTTTTTAATTAAAGATGAATTTAATGACACTCTCTCAGTTTTTATTATTTAATAATTTCAGTCATTTTTTTCTATTAAGTCACAAACAAACAGTTTTCATATGACTTAATGAATTCAGTTTTTTTCATATTAAGTTAATTAAGTCGTTTTTAAACACCAAATCCATTTTTTCTTGTTTCATTCATATCTATATCTATCTATACTATATAATAAAACACAGTTTAGAACAACCCTTTAAAGCATAAGAATTAATTATCCCATTAAATTTTCTTATGTGGACTACCTTAATTAACCACAAATGTACAACATCATATTGCACCATCATATAAAAAATGCATTAAAAATATCACCAGTTCCCCCCCCCCCCCCCCCCCCCCCCCCCCCCCCCCCCCCCCCCCCCCCCCCCCCCCCCCCCCCCACCCCCCCCCCCCTCCCCCCATCCCCGAATTAACATTATAATATTCAAAAAACGCATTCAAAACCTACCATTAATTGATTCTTCTTCTACAATCTTCTATAATTAGTTACAATTCCATATGAATAATCGGTTTCAGATTATAATATTCAAAACGCAATCAAAACCTACCATTAATTGATTCTTCTTCTACACTCTTCTACAATCAGTTACAATTTCATATTAATAATCGGTTTCAATTAACATTATAATATTCAAAACGCATTCAAAACCTATCATTAATTGATTCATTCTTCTTCTACACTCTTCTACAATCAGTTACAATTCCATATTAATAACCAATCTTTCTTTAACACCTATTAGCCAATCTCTCTCTATCACTGATTCAAAAAAAAATATATAAGCAACATATTCAATCGTACATGTATATTACATGTTGTTGTGATTTGGATATAGGTTGAACTAATTTTATTCTAACTTTTTTTATATAGACTCATAGGTCAATCTATATGATTCACAATAGCCTAATATCGAGCAAATAATCTATGTAAGCTTCAGTTGTATGAAATCCATTTGATTTATATTATTTACGATTATTTTTATGTTTATGGTGTAAACCTAATAATTCAATTCAAATTGATCTTTGATTGACACCTATCTACTTTGATGTGTTTGTTTTTAAATAATCAATATAATTTTGTTTCGAATCATCTATATCTATATCTATATACTATGTAATAAAATAAAATAAGTTTTTTTACAACCCTTTAAAGCATAAGAATTAATTATCCCAGTAAATTTTCTTATGTGGACTACCTTAATTAACCATAAATGTATAACACCATATTTGCACCATCAATCAAAACATGCATTAAAAACATTCATCGGTTTCAATTAATATTATAATATATATAAAACGCAATCAAAACCAACATTAACTATCTTCTTCTAACTCATCTACAAACAAGTTTTTACAATTCCATATTAATAATCGGTTTCAATTAACATTATAATATTCAAAACGCATTAAAAACCTACCATTAATTGATTCTTCTTCTACACTCTTCCACAATCAGTTACAATTCCATATTAATAATCGGTTTCAATTAACATTATAATATTCAAAACGCATTCAAAACCTATCATTAATTGATTATTCTTCAACAATCTATTTAAACCAATCTCTCTTTAACATTAATAATCAGTTACAATCAATATAATAAAAAATCTTTCTCTATATAACACCTTTTTAATCCAATCTCTCTTTAACATATAAAATCAGTACCAATTCCAAATTAATAAAAAAACTCTCTTAACCACCAATTTAAACTCAATCTCTCTCTATCACTGATTTCAAAAACAAATATATAAAGCAACATAATCAATCGTATACATGTAATACATCTGTTATGATTTGGATAAAGGTTGAACTAATTTTATTCTTAATTTTTATTTGCAACTCATAGGTCAATCTATTGAGATTCGCATAGCCTTGACTCGAGCAAAAAAGAGCGATTTTCTGAAACGGTGTGATATGGGTAATTTATGTACCGGTTATATGGGTGATTGATAAAATAGACAGGTAACTACCAATATTGCACCGTTCCTTTTCATTTGTCAATATCAAAAACCATTCCGCGAGTTTCAATTAACATCAATGTTGTATAATTTTTAAACACAATCACAACTTCCAGCCAATTGATCATCTTCGACATCCTTTAGTTTTTTTTTACAACCCTTTAAAGAACATGCATTAATAACCCCAATTAATATAATCATGAGGACTACCTTTAACACCAATTTAAATCAATCTCTCTCTAACACTGATTCAAAAACAAATACATAAGAAACCGATTCATTCGTACAAATAATAGGTTAAACTAATTTTATTCACTTTTCATTTTGCAGACATCACACGTCAATCTACAGTGATTCACATAACCTCGATTCAAACAAATAATCTATGTAAGCTTCAATTTGTGTTAAAATCTACGATTATACTGTTGTGTTTACATCATTTCTACCATTATATTTAACTACTGGTGGGAAAAGATTCTAATGTAAAACCCACTAAGTGTCACTGTTATAATTGTTTATGGTGAAACGAGTCCCAATATGGGCGATTTTGTGGTAATAGTTTGATACGGGTAATTTTGTGTAAGGTTGATATGGGTAATAATTTTTAATTTTATTTTTTTTTTTTGTGTAACGAGTTGATATGGGTTATTTTTATGTAAATAAGTCCGGGTAAAACACCAAATTGCACGTTCATTTATTTGTCAAATTCTCCTAAATAAATTTATCTTATATCATCATAATTATGAACATGATACTTCATTTACTTATTTCAATGGACCCGCAAAAAAAGCAAACGACAGAGAGGTTTCGATAGATGTAACTGACAAAATTCTAATACATCGGCCACCAGTAACATCTATTATCGATTTTACTTATCCAAACAGTTTAGATAACATAAATGATCTGTCATATATCTAAGAAAAGGTCATTCTTGCTCAAACGAATAAAGTTGTGGACACTATAAACGATCATTTGTTGGAGAAATTTTCAATGGCTTACTTAAGTTGCGACAGCATAGATAAAAATGAACGTGGCGCCGCCATAGATCAATCCATTTTCTCATCAGAATTTCTCAATTGATATGAATTTCACAGGTGTTCCAAGACCACTACACTGCGTTAAAGTAAGAGTCAACAGCCTCGCTTTATAATTTTATTGAGAAATAATAATCAAGCAACTGATGAAATTCTCACGTGTTCAAAACCACAGACGTGCGTTAAAAGTATGACATTTATTTATATAAGTGTGACACACTCAAATGTTTAGTCTAATAATTCACTTATAACTGATTATTTCTTTCATATATTAACGAAACATGTTTACCTTCAGTGTTTTTCTTACATTATTTATGAATGTAACTTCTTACAAAATAAGTTCTTACTTATTTAACTACTTAATGGATTATTTCTTCTACACTTCCCGTGAATCCACGGGTCTATAAGCTAGTACTACATATACAAGAGATTAGTATCTCTCTCTTCAATCAATGCAAAAAATTAAGTAATACAAAGATTAATGCACATTGTACAATCTTTAATGCAAACAACAAATACTTGAAATTCAATAATACAAATATTAATGCAATATGTACAATTAACCAATTCACAACACATATTTGTGTGACATGGTCACCACATATTAATGTTTTCTTAAAATATCCATTACTAATTAATGTTATTTTTAAAAAAACCCTAAAATAAAAAGTAAATGTTATTACACACATTGTACAAACTAATAAAACAAACAAAACTTTATACAATATATATGCTAATACATATAGTTTTGAAAGCTGGACTGGGCAAACGGGTTCAACCGAGAACATGAGTGGTCACCGGTTCGGCTAGCAAATAAAAGCCGTCTGAAAACGAACCGGAGAGAAACCGTTTTAAAACCATAAAAAGGGAGAACCGGCCCTGATCGGGGTTTATTTTTCCTTTTGTTTATTCCTCTGATTAATCACAAGGTACCCGTCCGCCTGCCAAACGCGCGATACCCTGCTAGTATGCAATTATCCTTAAAAACATCAACCTAAAAGGTAACTTATGGTTGACCAATACTTATTGAAATGCTGGATTTTACAATGCTCTCTAATCATTGTCCATGATGTCCCTCATTATAAAAATATGAAAGGTAAGGAGAAAGTTCTGAAACTAAAAAACTACTGTAGTTGGCAACTAAATTAAAAGATAGCTAGCAGAAAGTGAAACAAATACCTTTTGTGTTCGGGTCTTGGATAATCAGATTAGCCGGATAAATTCTTGAATCGTGTATAGTTCACTTTCCGAATACAATATTTCGACCCTATTTGTGCCTTGGGTTACACGAAATTTGTATTGAGATAAGACAAGAAAAACACTCAAATTCTAGGCACAAGAAAGAGAGCAAAACATGGAGAAGATTCTATGTGTTGTGATGATACTTCATGTTCTTCATAAAAGACCAAATTTCATGTTTATGTATAATAAACAAAATGGTAGTTGTAGGAAAAGTTATGTCTCTTGGTGAAAAGTCACACCTTTTAATAAATGGTCACAACCCTTCAATTACTTTCTGCAACGAATTTGTGACAGTTAAAACTGTCACTAACTGTAGCCCATTGAAGGTATATGTCCATTAGCGACGACCAGTTTATGTCACTAATGCAAACAGTCATATCTTTTGAACCATTGCAACACTATGGTGACAAATGGATTTCTGTCACTATATAAAATATCCAAGGTGTTTACCCTTTGATATACATTCACAACCATTACCATTATCGTACTTGAAATCAAGTTAATAGTTTATACAAGCGTGCACTCCACACCTCCGAACTCGTATTATAACGCAACTTGAAATCCATTTGGTCTCGGGTAAATCACCATTACACAAAAATGATTGATGACACTAAAATCACCAACAATCCTCCCTTATTTTAGTGTAATCTTTGATTTCCCAAACAATCAAAACAAATCAAACTCATGCATAAATGAAAATGTCTTTCGATTGAATTTTCATCTTAGTATACTACACATTCCAAATATCGAGAATCGGGGGTTGTTGACACGATTGAACCCTTCAACCCATTGAATACTTAAGATATATACACACAATGTGTTTATCTCCAATGTTTATACTTGACGCTTTACAAGCCATGCGTCCATATCCATTCATGAGCATATAGGAAGCCAAGTCCAAGCTTCTTGAAGCGGCAAACTTCATACTCATATAGGTAGTTCTTTTAATCATGCCATGCGTTGCACTTTTTAAAGAACAATTAAACAATAAACTTCAACCTCTTTATCGTTGAGTCCAACACTACCCAAGGATAGTAAAAACATGTGTGCCAATCTCCTAAGTGTGAGAGTTTCCGCATTGAAGTCAGCTTCCCTAACGTTTATTAGAAGGGAATTTGGGTATCTCACATTTACGAAGATTTAATGGACTTTTCATCCATACCAACCTTATTCACTAGTCCCAAAGTCAACATCTTACGTCAAGTGGTTAACCTATTGAAGTTTTAGTTTCACTAAGCATAATGGAATAAACAGGAATATTGCTATAAAACATAATCATATGTTTATCTAACAACATTTAACCATTATACATTCTTGTTAAACAAGTAATACAAACAAATCAATGAAATGAATAGTTGAATATGTTGTACAACCTTATCCTTTGATCACGATTTGAATTACTACATTTATTACAAATTGTAAAATCCACACTTAATGTACTCAAATCTTCTTGATCAATTATCCAACTTGCATCAATTTATCCTTATAACTAAAAGAATCTTTACTCGAACATACTCGTTGTGTAGTAACCCGACATATCATTTACATATAAACAAACGATCTTAAACCGACCACCAAACAGATCGCCTAATATACAAGTACCATGTATCTATTAGACAATTTGACTTGGTCAATTACGTTTTGTGTAACAATTTTTGGCTACGATCATTCCAACACAATTCAACATGTTACCATCCAAAAATCATATGTCATACAAAACACATTTAGTATAAACCAAATGAATTAGCCATGTATGCAAGTTTGTACAAGCAGTAGTTACATAACTTTTATTTCAAAACCATGTATTATGAATACATGTCGTTAAGAATTGCACTACATGATGTCATCAATCAAATTACCAACTCCCCATCCGAAGTTATAAAAAAAAAACCAGACCATTACCGCTGGCATGGTAATTTTTGATTCGCAGAAAAGAAAATCCATTCTTCACTTAGAAAGAATATTACACCTTGATCGACAATCCAAGTGCATAACTTTTGAGGATTCTTGAATTAATTTAAATCACAGGTTTAATGAATCCAATTAGGCTCATAGCAATTAAAATGCTCCGCATTTAATACGAATGCTGTTATAATCCTCGTAAACACAGAGCAATTTCGCACAAATTGGCATACATAATATGAATGGAAAATTAAGCCCATATAATTAACATTTACCAAAGAGACATAACAATGATAGACATTTAACTGATGTCACTTTCATGTATCAAAACTCTACTTGCCGCCAAAACAATTTCATGTATTTTATACATTTGTTTTAGTTAAAATCCTTACATACAGCCTTATCCACTTATCCAAATAAATTGAATCACATGAACACATGACACTAACATAATTTCAATATGTCTTGCAAATACTATACATAGTATTAAATTTCCAACTTATGATAGTAATCCAATTAGATTTACACTCATGTTTCAAGTATGAAATTATGACATGCACATAGAAAGAAAACCTAATAGGTTTTCATGAACTGTACAATCCACAACCTTCAATTAAATTCCTTAAAAACCACCACATAATTGTGGTTTGACACTACAATGGAATTACACACTTGTGAAACAGAGACTTTCTATTAGAAAACAAAACTCACATTCACAAGTAAATGGTATACACAAGAAAACATTTTTCTAGAAATTACTTTGCGGAAAAACCAAATATTACGGAATCCGCCAAAATGATCATTGTTTTATTTACGGTACCGCGATTCGAAAATCCAAAACAATAAATCCCAGAAATCTTGGTTATTTCTATGTCGTATATAAGACTTTGTGGATTTATATTTACAGTTTCTCATGTATTTCAGTAATAAATCAATTATATTGCCAAGCCCCAAGGCACATATTAATTGATGCTTAATGTTTTGTGGGAAAATAACCGACTAACCACTAATTAGTTTTATAATTTCAGATCATGTAAAGAGTTTTATGATCATGCAAAAAGACAACTATATATAACCATGTTGTTTAATTCAAAAATAATTTAAAAAAGGATTAGGATGGTGTACCGTAAGTTTCAATCTCATGTATGTCACAAATATCATTCCATATTTCCTTGCAATTGAAATGATCACCGACGTTTGTCGATTTTACCAATGATTTCGCTCTTAAACCAAACAGTTGTGAGTTTAAATCCTGCTTAAAACATGTGAGATAGATTTGTGGTTGCTATAATGTGAGATAGTTAGTTACCGTTTTAAAAAAAATTAAAGATATTTATAATTTGAGTCATTATACTGAAGTAAGGTTAATAATGACATTTATCTATACTACATATAAAGCAAATTAGTATCTCTCTCTTCAATCAATGCAAAAAATTAAGTAATACAAGGATTGATGCACATTGTACAATCTTTAATGCAAACAACAAATACTTGAAATTCAATAATACAAATATTAATGCAATATGTACAATTAACCAATTCACAACACATATTTGTTGACTGGTCAACACATTTAATGTTATTCTTAAAATATCCATTACTAATTAATGTAATTTTTAAAACACCTCTAAAATGAAAAGTACATGTTATTATACACATTGTACAAACTAATAAAACACACAAAACTTTATACAATTTATATGCTAATACATATAGTTTTGAAAGTTGGACTGGGCAAACGGGTTCAACCGAGAACATGAGTGGTCACCGGTTCGGCTAGCAAATAAAAGCCGTCTGAAAACGAACCGGAGAGAACCGGTTAAAACCTATAAAAATGGGTGAACCGGGCATGATCGGGGTTATTTTCCTTTTGTTTTTCTCTGATTAATCACAGGGTACCCGCCGCTGCAACGCGCAGATACCCTGCTAGTATGCATTTATCCTTAAAACAGCACACCTTAAAAGGTACTTTTGGTTGACTTTACTTTTGAAATGCTGGTTTTTACATGTTCTCTAAATCATTGTTCCATGATGTCCATCATTATAAAAATATGAATGGTAAGGAGAATGTTCTGATACTAAAAACTACTGTAGTTGGAAACTAAATTAGAAAGATAGCTAGCAGAAAGTGAACAAATACCAGCATTTTGCATTTCATATTGAAAGCAGTGACCAAAAAGTATTCTGGATAAAAATGACGGATGCAAAAATAGAATTCAAAATTGTGAATTGACTTTACTATTCGGTTCCTCATTCCTATGTGGTGCCATATGCATAAAAATGACGGATGCAAAAATAGAATTCAAAATTGTCATCGTGTATACACCTACCCCTTACTTATACTATAACTTAGCTTGTGGTTAGAGTAACTTGTAACTAAGGAACTAACTAAATGTAAATGAAAATGTGTATCATCTTTAATCCATCAAGACTGACATGGTTAAGAAATGGCGTATGTGAGTGTTTCGAGCTCTTCAGGGTGCCACATTGTCTTTTGCACACACAATAATCCTTCCATGTCCTTCGAGTAGGTTATTCGGACGTTCCAATGCATAGACCTCAGAGCTGTTTCCACTTCATTTATGGTCTCAACATTGTCACGAACAATAAGTTTTCCTTCTGGTGTCAGCAGCCTATCTACTTCCGCAACCAAAGCCATCACATTACATCTATAACACCAAATAAACACTAAGTATATGATTAATCTCACAGGATACTTGGAATAGAGAAAAGAGCACTTTGACTGTTATACGCAATCAAACTGTTTTCCATTCTGGAACTTGATATGAATTCTTATAAGCATCTTGGATATACTTTTATATCCACTCTTAACTGGAATAAAAATTTTCTGGAACTTTTAGCTTTTATATCCATTCTAATTTAAAGAAAAAAGTTATGGTCAAATACTACGATGCATGTTAAATTCAGTGATCAATTTTCGATTTTGATGTGAATGCTAGTCTATTTGACCACAAAAGTCAGAGGTGGAAGGGGTAGATATCAGATGATGAATGCAACAAATGAAAAGTAGATCACCTACTTGCTTTTTATCTTGGAGAACAGATGGTCTGCATGGAGAAGATCATAAGTTCTAGGGTAACTACTAAATGACTCACACCAGTCATGATAGATTCCAAATAGACCTCGCTCATATATTATAGGTAGTGTATCAGGGAAATCAATAGGTACCACATTCATCACCCAAACACCCGCATCCTTTATAGCAGCTGCAAATCTGCAATTTAGGAAAGCCAAGAAATCATCCAATCTTTCAATGTTGGTGGAACAACAGGCCTTGTTAACACATAACACATATGATTGACAACATCCACATGTGACATACCCAAAATCTTGTTTGGGATAAGGCGGGATCATAAATGCAAGTTTATGCCGTTACATCCCAATTTACGTTTCCGTATTCTGTATTTAAGTCACATTAAAAAAAACTTTTGGTAATGTTTCAGTCCATGTACTTTGATGGCTTTTCTAGTCCTATAAAGTTCAGGTGAAATCGGTTCAGGTCTTGAATGCACAAATGTGCGCAGACTGCAAACCCTAAAGTTACTCAAATGCGAAACATGCTAAAGTCTAGTAAATTGGTATTAAACCTAACTTTACTAGCCTAAAGAATATATATTTTCCATCTAAATTTTGGTAAATTGATATAAAAACAGAACGGTCCAAGTAGCTTAGTGCAAGTATCTAAGATTGCAATAGCTGGAATAATTAAAGCCAGACAAGAATGTTAAAGGACAATATCCATCCTACTATAAACAACAAATGTTATCCTTACCCTCCATAGACAGCTCGCATGTCCATGACATTCCTCACCGTTGACCAGTTTATTCCTAAGCCCCTCATATATGAATTGCTAACCACATGTTTCCAGTGTTGATGGTCTACATTAAAATCCTCAGGTGCTGCTTTCCCATAAACACCGACTTGTGAACTAGACAACCAGTAAGGTGGTTTTTCTACCCTTGGTGGCCATTGTTCTGGCCACTGAGACCCGCGCTCTGATGCCTTGGTAGGTATCTTGTGTATGCAGGCTTCCAGAGGTACTTTCCTGAGCACATGATACTCATAAAATTACTGTACTTAAAACAGGAAGGTATTATACTATTATTGCAAGAAAATAAAACACACTGCATATTTATCCCGCTAATTACACATCATAAACCTTCCTTAGCTGCTTGTAATGAAGACCAATCTTTTCATGCTCAATAAGTAATTTTTTTTAGAAAGGCCATGCTCAATAAGTAATATTGTACTAATTTAAACTACGTACCAGGCAGCATCTGGATCATCAGATTGTTTGCAGAGGGAAGGTTCATTTTCTACTCGTGTGTCATAGCATTCGTTCGAAGTGGGCTTCTGATAAACCGCGACACCTATCCTATTTACCTTATCCTTACTGACTGACTTCACCTCCCAGCACATTGAATTAGTTAAGTTCTTCATTGCTGCCATTAAGATTTTGGGACCTGTTAGGAATCAGCAAGCAAACTATCTTCACAGAACAGCTTTGAGAACATACCTTCCCAGATATGCGAGTCTTCCGGGTTTTTCTTGTAGATAGGAGTAGCTGACCATACAAAGAACCCGCCAGGTCGTAATAGACGATTCAGCTCCAACAGTAGTTTTTTTTTTAACGTCGGAAGTATATAGAAACTAGCAAGGAGCTAGAGAACAAAATTACAACGAGTTTTTACAAGCTTTGATAGGATCAAAAACCCAAACTTAAAATAAAACAATATAAACATAAAACTAATACATATAACACTTATTTCAATTAATCCACTTAACAATTAAGTCATGCAAATAATTATGATCCAAATTATCTAATAATTAAAATCATGTATATATTCATATAAGGCTCCATTGTCCAATGACTCCGGCCACATCCATCGATAACAATCGATTGCGTAAGCCATATACAAATATATATCACATAGCACATAAAATTTAAACAACTTTTAGGCCCCATTAAGACATAGCTAAGGTCTTCCCTAGCTTTTAAAATCGTGGATCTTACCAATTAAATTTAATGTCTATGTTTTTAATTCTTGATCATCATATTTGCATATAACCATTAACAATTAACAAGATCATATCACATATCGATCCATGATAAATTTGCATGGATTTATCATGGATGCCGCATTAACAATTAATATAGAATGTAAAACCGATCATTAACAATTAAACACATCAAGTTTTAATCATACAAAAATTTCATACAACCTAGAGTTCGTCTAATTAATTTTATAACCAATAAAGATTGTAACTTATACACAAAGATTGAATCTTTATGCATAAAAACGCCCAAAGGGCATAAAATTAATCAAAAACCCTAATTTTGTCAAATTTTATTACTTGTAACTATAAATTCTACACGATCGGCTCGTGATGCCACTGTTGGGTTTTTAGAACTAATAACCATTATATCACGAGTAAGCAGCGGAAAGATAACACGTATAGAACTTATAATTAACAAGATTGAAGTGTATACCTTTTGCACGAAACGATACACCGCTTTAATAGGTAACCGTTAACACCGTCTTGAATATACGCGTATGTATAACACCACGCGTAACCACGAGAATCAAAGTATGATTCCTCTACTTCAACACACACACGATACGTTCAAGCAAACAACGAGGTATGCTAGTACTAGTAGTGTTTAAACCAAACGATAACCTTCGTCTTTGAACCAATCAACACACGAGCTAAACCGAATAACCCAGCTAGAGTCTTCTCGAGCCTTAGCTCAAAACTACAAAGTTGTAGATCTACAAGTCGTGGACCACCCACAAAAATTTCAAATTTTTTCGATATCGGATGAATTTATTATGAATTTTTTTACTAACAGGTGTCATAACACTTACGAAAAACGTAAAATTCAACTAATACACATCAAGATCCGATTTTTATCATCAATTATGCATGTTTAACACTTAACAATTATTATACATTCATATATCATATATCACATGTCATCATCCATGGTAAACTTGCAAGATTCACCATGGATCTCATCAAATTAACATTTAATAAAGCGAGAAGATTCATATTAACAATTAATACATACCGATTATTAACAATTAATCTACGATATCCATCAAATAAAAATTGCATACATCTTAGGGTTTTGTCTAATTAATTTTATTAACCCTAATTAGGGTTTATGAACACAAGATCATCAAATAAAAATTAAGACAACATCAAAACCTAGCAATTTTTAACGTTCTTGATAACAATTATGTAATTTATAGATCTATATGACCGGCTCTTGACGCCACTGTTGGAATTAGTAGACATTAAGATCATATTAACTATTAATAAATACGAGCACGCAGCGGAAGACTAGCACGTAAGATCATTCACATAGTCATATAAATTAACATAATAATAATAAAAGAAAAGCGTACCTTTTAGCAAATCTTGAATTAATAAATCAAGAACAATATAAGATCAAAGTATGATCTCTCTTTGGATTCGTACACACGTTTGTTAGCGATTCAATTAGAATGCTAGTTCTTTTATAAACAATAAGCAAAACAACTTACTTTAAGTTGATTAATCAAATCGGTTTTCCCACTTGGTTGGGTGTAGTCGATTGACTCAACACGAGAGAAGGGGAAGAGAAAAGAAGTTTTGCTTTTAGGGTTTCACCAAAAGATATATCAAAACAATGAGCCTTGATTTGTTTATATAGGCATAAGGAATTTGTTATAAGGAAACAAATTCCCACCTCCTCTTGTTGAGGTATAACCGGCCCCAAACACAAGCCCACAACCCAAGCCAAAACTTTCCTTTTCTCATTATTTAACATTAAGTCCTTTATGTTAACATTTAACGACCGTTAAATAAATTCCGTTAAGTAACTAATTAATTAACGACCGTTATCTTATTATTTACACAATTAATATTAATTAATTAATATAAATTAATTAATTATATTTATTGAATCCAAACGCTATCGTGTGCGTCTCCAAAGGCCCGAGTCGCATTCCGGACATATATTATTTACGTGTACATTCTTTCAAACATATGGGTATTTTAGTCTCTTGTGTTCCAAGTTTATTTACGGATGCTTTTGTTCCTCTTTTAAAAATATTTGAGACTTTTAAATCAAATTATGAAACTTCTGCATTCAAAGTAGTATTCATGTGAACATCTTTTGAAAGAATAAGGATGTTCATTATGGTGGAATCGGTAGATGTCGTAAAATTTTCTGTACCAATTGAAATTTATGTAGTAAATTTTTGTTTACATGCTTGTATGCATCTAAAGTCTGATTCTTTGTATTGCAGATATGGTACAATAATGTCACACACACTAAGCTGGCAGAATTTAAGGGACACCAAAACTGGGTCAAAGTTAGTGGTGAATATCTAACTTTCCCTGGTGGTGGAACGCAGTTTAAGCGTGGTGCCCTCCATTACCTTGATTTTATACAAGAGGTGAGGTCACTCTTTAACCAGCTTTATTTCATATCATTATATCTTAAGTTTTAAGATATTTGATAATCATCTCTGGTGGAAATTTTACGATCTGTTAAGTAATATGTGGATTGGTAGTGTAGATTGTGTTGGATTATGAACAAGTATAAATTGATATATGTCCGGGAAATGTTTTGAGCCTACGGGACGCACACGTTTATACGTAGAGCAACGAGTATATATATATTAGAGTAATATATATAAAGTGTTTAACAAACGATCGTTAAAAGTTAACTAAGAATTAATATTAGTCGGTTAAAAGTTAAAGGGACTAATATTGAATAAACCGAAGAATGAAAGGGTGTGGTTTACCCTTGCCTTGCACTCCAAGGAACATGCTTGCCTTGCACTCCAAGGAACATGCTTGCCTTGCACTCCAAGGAACATGCTTGCCTTGCAAGGAACATGCTTCCTTGCACTCCAAGGAACAAGGACTATATATAGAGGCTTAGGGCTTTCATTATATATATGACTTGAAACCTAAAACCCTTAAAATCGTCCTTGTGCTCTCCTTGTGATCGACCGATCTTATAACCCAAAAGGGTTTCGAGTTCTTGCTTCTTCCCTTGTTCGATCGCAGATAAACCCTCAAGGGGTTTCGTTTTCTTGGTGGTTCGACCCAAAAGATCACAAGGGTTATTCGGTTTAGCTCGTGTGTTGATTGATTCAAAGACGAAGGTTATCGTTTGGTTTAAACACTACTAGTACTAGCATACCTCGTTGTTTGCTTGAACGTATCGTGTGTGTGTTGAAGTAGAGGAATCATACTTTGATTCTCGTGGTTACGCGTGGTGTTATACATACGCGTATATTCAAGACGGTGTTAACGGTTACCTATTAAAGCGGTGTATCGTTTCGTGCAAAAGGTATACACTTCAATCTTGTTAATTATAAGTTCTATACGTGTTATCTTTCCGCTGCTTACTCGTGATATAATGGTTATTAGTTCTAAAAACCCAACAGATTGTACCTGATATAAGATAGGGAAATCGTTCACGAGTTGTATTGGATGTTGGATGTGGGGTTGCTAGCTTTGGAGGATTTCTGTTCGATAAAGATGTGTTGCCTATGTCTTTTGCTCCTAAAGATGAGCATGAAGCTCAGGTTCAGTTTGCACTTGAGAGAGGAATACCTGCTCTATCAGCATGAAGCTCAGGTTCAGTTTTGAGGGCTTCTTTCTTTTCACCCTTTATCCATACATTTCTTTTTTATTCTTCAACCCCTTCAATGCTTACCAAGACGTCATTACTAACACCTTGTTGTGATTGTTCCAGTGTTAGCTCAATCTTAGTCGGCATTTTTCCCTTATACACTTTCTTCTCTATTCATACCTAAGGACTGCTATTTCTAACTATGGGATGTCCTTGGGTAGATCCCTCCGGTTCTGGTTGGATCGTAGGACTTATTCCTAACCTAACCACCTTATGACTTCAGAATCGTCATGAATTAAGATGTTGGGTATTTGATCTTCACCATAAAACCATTGAAAAATCAATCAAAGAGTTTGATAGAATATCAAAACGTTTAACACTTTAAAAGTTTCAACTTTTGGTAAACCTCCCCCTTCACACGTGCATCGAT
>BQNB010004303.1:53674-78915 GCA_026074375.1 Tanacetum coccineum | reverse complement strand
GTCATGAGCTCAATGCAATCAAGATGAATAGATACATTGCATTCGTTGCAATGTATTCTGTTGAATTATACTTTGAAATACTGTCGCTGGCTGATCTTAAACCTTGTGGTCCACTATTGAACATTACTTGATTTATTGAAACATTACTTGGATTTCGATAACAATTCTTCTAAATGTTGTAACGCTACTTTTCTTACAGAAATATTTCTTGAACTATTTCAATACTGCTTTTACTTAAACCTATGAATTCACCAACATTATTGTTGACGTTTTTGCATGTATTTTCTCAGGTTATTATATTGCTAGCTGAGCATTGGGAGCATTCGAGTCGCGCGGATATCAAAACTTTAAAGACTTGGTTTTTCTTCACATTCGACAACCATTTATTATTAAAATATACAAAGGAGTCATGTTTAAACTCTTGTAACTTTTGTTAAAAAGAAATTATTGGGACCTGAATTTACTCTGATTTATTTAAATCGAATGTGACATTTTATTAAACGTCTCTTTTGAGGTCGTTTTCTGTAACTTGTACTTTATACTATGAAGTAGCACCCCAAAGTGGTATTCCGCTGCGTTGTGATTTTATGGGGGTGTTACAGATTGGTATCAGAGCACTGGTTATAGAGAACTAGGTCGTTTTCAAAACCTAAACTATAACCGTTTAAAAAAAAATTAAGAGTCATTCACCATTGTCCGATATCCGCGCGCGCTTGCTCCCAGGTAACTTATATGCTCTCTTTTGCATCCCTATTGCTATTACATGAATAATGAGTATTTAACGCTTGGTTATGATTTCGCTCTCTTACGTCTATCTTATGACGCCTTACTATTTACCTTATATCGGTCGGTTATATATATATTGACCACCCCGATTATCGCGTACTTCCTGTTTTCTTGTTTTCTCACTAGAACATCAATACTAGTGTTATATAACGATACCCGTACGTATATGAGCTACCTTCTTTTAATCTCTTATGCTCATCTTCTGGATTGCCGTCTATTTATATAGAAGTGATTTGTGTGAGTTTAACTATTTACGGTCGCTGTGTCGCCTTGGTGTTATGGCTAAAGTATGATTAGAATTTGGATCGTGGGTACGCCTACCTGCATGTTGCGTATAATTTAGCGATGCTTTTCAATCGAGCTTGATTTGATGCCTGTGCTAATCTAAGCCTAAAGGCGAAATCGTCTACGTAATAATAATTACTTACATATGTGTATAGCACTATGGTACGTCTTAATGAGTTCGTTTACTTCGATATATTGTGAGCGATGCGATGATATCTGAAACACTTACGCGACTTTACTTTATTTCCTTTTGATGATATTGACATTCGGTGTATTTTGTCAATTCCGCTAGTTATTTTATCATTCGACCTCGAGTTTGAACACTCTTCTTATGCTTTTGAATCGCATATATTTCTTCATAATCTATTGTTTTGAAGTCTTCCATTCGATGGGAGTACTACTTTACCTTATCACCTCGGATCGTGCAGTCTTTTGGCACATACCTTGGAAATGCGATTGACCAACGTCTCATTATTCTTCTCGTTACTTGTTATGCTTTTGAAGAATCATGCCATCAAGAAGACATCACCTTTTTACTTAATGTAGCTTTTGGTCTTGTTTTGATATTGTGTTTTGTGTCGGCCAAGGATGATTTATAATCATCTTATTGAAATGAATTAGGACGCTTCTTCATTTGAATAAGGTAATTATAAACCGCCAAACCATAAGGTCATAATTCATCACTTACATGGATTGGGACACCTCTTTATGTAAGTGACAAAATTGTGAATGAGTGGGCTTATTTGTCTTCGACATAGCGTGCGTTCGTCTGTACGAATCATTCTTTGGGATATGAACTCCTTTCGACTCGTAATTTGTTATATGGATTTTTCCGAATGTGTATCGCCCGCCGCGAACTTGATAAGTTAATAGTAATGAACCATTAACCGGTTCCAAGAATTTATGACTTGTTAAATTCTTCGTTTCCAATGGCTTTTTCTTCGAGTCATGTATTTAATCCTTCCTTTTACGAATTCTCATGACATTCAATCCGTTCGCTCACGTTCATTGCATATATTTGATACTTTGACTATTATTCATTCAAGTTTCGTTGGAAACCTCAACGAAGACCTGTGTATATCCTCATTTCTTCACAAGTAAACTGAAGACGAATAGCTCGAATAGATTACCGGGACGGCACTCCTTTAAGGTGGGTGGAATGTAAAAACCTGAGTTTCACGACGCGTATGAACTAATTGCAGTTCGACGTCATTATAACATTTTAACGGGATTTTCGTAAGCGAACGACGACATTTAAAATTTTATTTGTCGTAAATAGTTATTGTTTTATTTATAATGACGAAAATTTTTGAATATTTATTATTCTTGACGTTTCGGCGAGTCAACGTTTGACCGACGAGCGTATTGTTAATCTTTTAATATCGTACAAATTTACGACTGTCATCATAAATTTATTATTTTAATGAATGTCGTATTTGTTCCTCGACCTTGCCATACTCTTGTTAAAGCTCGCGTCTTATTAAACGAGTACAATTTAACTTATTTAAATGTTACACTAGATTTTACAAGTAATAAAAAGAAAAGAAATATATATATATAAAATGCATGCACTAGCTCATATAGCCGTAGCTATATGCTCACTAACACACTCCAAACATTTCTTTTTTTTACTTTCCCATGTGTCATCATTGCATGTTATTTCCATGTTTACATACACCTTCACTAGTAAGACTCACAATTTAAGATTTTGTTTTCTTCTTTTCCTTGTTTTCATTTATTTCAAACGACAACAAGAACAAAAAAAAACAATAAGAAAATATTTTTCCTTGAACATCAACCCAGTTTTAAACAACACCCAATATGATGTTCTAAAATATCATGCTTTATAACGTTTTAGCTTTTCACTCTCCTTTCTTCTCTTTTGGATTCGGCAGAAGCACAAAGACAAACACCCTTTGTGTTTGTGATTTTCAAATCATCAATTAACAACTAGAGGGTGTTTACTTGATCATCTATGATGAAATAAGTTACATGCAAATACTTTATGCATGAATGAACTCTTGTGAGATAATGGAAATTTTAATATGATAAATGGTTAAATAGGTTAGTGGGATAATCGATTGTAACAAAAAGGGTGATTTCGGGTTGTGGTTCGGTTAAGGTTGCGGGTTTGAACCCGAGTGGGTACCAAAAGAGGCAAAAGGTGGTTTTGATTTTTGGGTTAAGCTTGAATTGGAGTTGAGTTTTGGTTTGGTTCGAGTGGGTGAGCCGCGGCTAGGACTCGAGAGGGACGAGACGAACTCTTTTGTTTTCCGACCTTGCTTTATAAAGCATAGTGAGCCTCTCTTTTACATTTATTTTATTGTTTCGTTTATTGATTCAATTTTTATATATGTGGTGAAATCTATTGAAACTTGCGGCGTCTAGTATAATATGTTATTGATTATAAAGTGGGATTGGTGTGAGATTTTAAGCCATATTAGGCATATTTTTAATGAGTTTTTGGGTTGAAAACGCGTTTTGACGAGATTTGTAACAGGTCATTTTGACCAGAAAACGGAACTAGTGATTCGGGGTTCGAGATTTTGAAAAGTCAGATTTTGGTTTACAAAATATAACAAATTATATTTTTACGGACGTTTTGATATAAAATGGGACTTCTAACTCCTAATAACGAAAAAGTTATAGTGAAAACGAGAAGTATATTTGAAATATTAAAATTCAGCACTTGTATAAATGGCGCTTGCTGTCAGGAATTTAAAAGCTCGATTTGGGCACTTTCGAGTCCGTTTCAGCCTTCCGGCGAAACACGAAAGTTGCTCAGAATGATGTTTTACTGTTCCGCGAGGCTCGCCAATTTTTAAATTAAGTAATAACGGGTCAAAACCCATGGTCAAAGTCTGTGATTTATTAAAATAGTCAAGTTCCTGCAGAATCTTGCGGGGGCATTTTGGGCATTTTCTGTCAAGTTTCGGGTCTCGGCCAAAACTAAAAAGTTGTCCGGAATATCGTTTTGCATAAAATCTCTTTTATGTCCGAGTTGTGAAAATGTGATCTAGTGGGTCGTTTTAGTCGGGTCAGACTTAGAAAATAAATGTATAAAAGTCAAACAATAAAAGTCAAAGAAGACTTAAATAAACTTTGACGTGTTGAGAAGACGATGTCGATTAATAAAATAATATCGATTAATGTACTATTGTAAGTAATTATTTTGAGACCGTTGGTCGATTCTAAAAACGGAAGGTCCGAAAAATAGTAACTTTACGTAATGATCAAAATATAGTTTTAATAATTTGAGTTTCAGATTTATTTAGCGTCAAGACAACAAGACAACTAAGTATTGTCACAAATATAATTTTTATAACAAGACTTACTAAATATAGTAACTTTCCGAAAGTAGTAACTTTTTAAAAATAAAAAGTTTTATAAAAAGAAAGTGTGTCGGTTAAACCAATAATATGTAAAAAAATATATGAGCTTCGTAACTATAGCGTGGGGTTTTACGGGTCTAAGTGCGCAGTGGATTTCTCCATCACATGTATGACTAAAATGTAATATATATATATATATATATATATATATATATATATATATATATATATATATATATATATATATATATATATATTATAAATATGATTCTGTTGATACGATGAACGCATCGTCGATCGTACTTTTCAATATAGTAACCGAGCGACTCTAATTATAGGTCGTGATCACGTTTGTGGATACTCGTACTAGGCTTCTTCATTTGTCGATCATCTACTTAAGGTGAGTTCATAGCCCCACCTTTCCTACTTTAATGGTTTTCATAACTATTTTCGGGGTGAGAATACATGCTCGTTTTACTAGTAAACTTATTGATTTCTACTACATGAGCGCTACATGAATGTTTTTACTAAAGCTTTTACTTGCCTACCACATGATTTCTAATACATGGTTGTTTACTCATAAATTTATTAAAGCTTGATTTGCTTACTACATGATTGAGATCATTGATTATCTATTTACAAAACCGTGAGTTTTGAAGACATTATTTGTTTTACTAATGGGACACAAGTGCTTGAAGGGTATGCCTGACCCGATTATGAAATTATCTGCATGAGTCGCTATTGCCAAAGTCCCTAATTTCATGAACCGTTAGTCACCTTGTAGGGGTGAACGCTAGTACAATTAATAGATCTATTGGGTTTGACAACCCTGTCCGGGGGTCTGAATCGAATTCTTTCGAGCACCCCACCTATCAACGGACAATTTGTATTGAGAATCCTAGGTATAAGGCAATAATACCTACTTCAGGGGCAAACAAGAATGTATATGAGATGCATTACCGTCAAGGTATCGGTGTCATGAGCTCAATGCGGTAATGTTAAATGATACTATGAAATACTGTCGCTGGCTGATCTTAAACCTTGTGGTCCACTACTAAACATTTCTTGACTTATTGAATCACTACTTGGATTTCAGAAATAATACGTTGAAAACGTTGTAACGCTACTTTTCTTACTGAAATATTACTTGAACTATTTCAATACTGCTTTTACTTAAACCTATGAATTCACCAACATTATTGTTGACGTTTTGCATGTATTTTCTCAGGTTATTATCTTGTTAGCTGAGCATTGGGAGCATTCGAGACGCGTGGATATCAACAAAACTCAAGGACTCAGTTTTCTTCACATTCGATAACTTTTTAACTTCAAATATATAAAATGATTCACGTTTGAAATCTTGTAATCTTGTTAAATTATAAATTATTAGGACCTGAATTTACTCTGAAAATTTTAATCGAATGTGACATTTTATTAAACGTCTCTTTTGAGGTCGTTTTCTGTAGCTTGTACACTATACTATGAAGTAGCACCCCAAAGTGGTATTCCGCTGCGTTGTGATTTTTGAGAGGTGTTACAGTAACCTTCATCAAGAGCTTTTAGACTAGTAATAATAGTATTAAATCTAGCAAAAGCACTATCTATAGATTCGTCTTCGAAAATGACGAATTATTCATATTGTTGAACCAAATGGTCGATCTTATTATCTTTGACTAGACTATTACCTTGGTGGGTGATTAACAATGTTTTCTAAATTTCTTTTGCCGTATTACACATGAAAATTCTTTCATATTCTTTTCTAGGCAAAGCATTATAAATAACCATTTTAGCTTCGTTATTTTTCGCAAGTCTCTTTTGAAGATCATCACTTTGTTTTTCAAAAGGGATAACCTCATCTAATTTGGTTTCTGGATTTTGTTCAATAATTTGAAAATCACCATTGGTAATAACATGCCAAAGATCTAGATCTTTTGATTTAACATATGTCTCGAATCAATTTTTCCAATAAATAAAACTATCACTTTCAAAAAGTGGTGGTCTTTGCATAGATTTCCCTTCTAGATATTTTTCGGAATCCATAGATCGATCCAAGCTTTAAAATACAGTATAGTTTAAAAAACTTGAATGACCTTGGCTCCTGATACCAATTGTGGAAACTAGAAGGGGGGGTTGAACAGTTTACAGGTTCGTTTTCCTTTTTAAAAGTTTGCTTTCAAAATACTTAGATTCGAGTAGTATGTTTAACCAATCGACAATATGAATCAACAAAGTAAACATCTAGACTAATAGTAAATAATAATCACAACAATATAAAGAGATAAGAGAAGGAACAATCAAACCAAGACACCAAGATTTATAGTGGTTCGGCTACGAAGCTCTTCTTCGCCCTACTCCACTCCCCGAGTATCCTACTTGAGATTTCACTATGTCAACAAGTTCCCTTCAGGCGAAGAAAACCGTTTACACGTCGCTTACGTTATTTTCCAACACTAAGCTAAATGTCGAGTCCTAATCTTAGCTAGAACCAATCCACCACTTCACGATCACTATACAATCACTAGATCTACACTATCGGATTTAACCACTATTCGAATCACAAAATACACAAGATAATTACAATAGAGATTTGGTACTTAGAAGAAAAGAGGATGGATCACTAAAACAATTCGTTTCTTGACGAATATGAATGTTCTTCTCTTGCACTTGAATGAGAAAAAAGAGATTAGATCACTTGAAACAAGATCTAAGAATGTTAGTGATCAAGAGATTTAGAGAGAGAAAGAAGATTTTAGAGAGAGAAAGTTATCTGAAAATTTCGTGCAAAGTGGTCTGATTTTTTTGCAAGGAATGGCGTAGTATTTATAGGCAGGAAAATCCAACGGTCACTGAGGGTGGTCCCGGCGGTCCCAGATATATAAGAGGGCCGCCAGGCCTATAAGGGGGCCGCCCAGTAGACCACGCTCCCTTTTTTGTCTTTTTGTGGGGAAGGTTGTATCTGGTATGAAACCTTCCATTTTGAGGGAAAATTTGAATTTCAAATTTTAAGTTTTTAATAAAACTTTTCTTTTAATTAGAAAATATTTTTTATAATTAATTTTGTGAAATTCTTTTGTAAAAATGTAATGGATAAGAGAAAAATATTTTCTTGATCACTAATCATGCTTTATGATTTGTTTGTTCATACCTTAAGTGATTACTAATCTTAGAAATGGAATTTTACGATTAATAATTTGTAAACGTTTAATTTTATCATAAACGTTTTTACATTTTGTTATTATCAAAATGTTGAGAGGTCGAAAAATATAAATAACATTTTTAGACATTATTTGTATTAACAACTTAGATTAGTAAACCAAAGTATTAATAAATTGAATGATTTAACCTCGCTTCAAGTGTTCGACACCCTACTTATATTTTGGTCATTAGATTAGATCTAACTCTTAGGAGTAGTGTAAATTAGATTAGTGTATATTCTTGTATATTATGTATATTTTGTATATTTGTCTTTAATTGTTTGCTTGTATATTTGTATGTTTAATTTAATTGTTTTCCTAATACACTATTCTGCTCGATAACTCGATACGACGTATCCACTTCCATCGGATACGACGTATACAACTTTCTGCCCAATACAACGGATTCATTCAACTGATCAATACAGCGTATTCACTTTTATTGAATACGGCGTATCGATCATCTGATAAAGTTCTTTTCCACTCTCGAACTTAAAGCTCAAATTTTTTTAACACCTTTTTTCCCGCTGGTTCTACTGATAATTTTCTGGTTATTTTTTAGTTAAGAATAACAAAGGTAGTTAAAGGAGAGTTCGAGAAACTTGAGGATCTTAACGACGAAGATGTTTCACTCACTTGCGATACAACACTTGAAGTTTTCAACAAAGAATTCAACTGGATGAGCAGAATGGATGATGATTTATTCACATATAAAGTTGAAGTTGCTAACATCCCATGTGACTTAAACAAGGATGATGATTCGGAGAAACGAGTGTCGCATGAAGCTGATGATGACATGGGATATGATCCATCTGATGTTGCATTTACTGAATGGTTAGGGTCAAAAAAAATTTAACTACAAGAGGATGGATCATTATACAAAGAAAGCATTATAGATTTACTGGATTAGAGGAGATGATAAAGTTGAGCCCTCACTGACAAAGAGTTTTTTGATAATGAAAATGAAGTTGCTGAAGTCTTTAGGATCGACACTAATATATTTGATTATGAGACGCCTTTGTGCAAGGCCTTCAAAGAATTTAACTATCTTTTGCAAATCGATCCAGACTTACTTACTAAGGACATTGAGGGATTCAAGACTTATGAAGAATAAAAGGATGATTGGATCTATGAATGGAACAGAGATGTACCATGGGTTGATGAGAAACCATGGACTGACACTGGAGTTTGGACTAAACCCACACTAGTTAAGCATTATCATAAGCCCTTTAATTATAAAACTGGATTCTCGGAATGGCCAACTTGTAGTTGGAAGAATGATGGATACTGTAATGGAGGAAACTTACCTGGAGCTTACATAGTTGGAAACTCGCTCCATTACCAAGATTATGAATGGTACGAAGCCTTGAAGGATAACGAGCTAAAGCTTTTATAATTAAAGCAATCATGAAGGCTTAATCAGTGATGATGAATCATGCAATGATGGTTGGAGAAGATGGGAAAGCCATGAGATTACCTACCACGATCATGATAAAATAGAATATGAGAATGAAACTCATGATGAAAGACAAAAGTTATGTGAAACTCATGAACTGTCGGTATGCAATATGAGAAGATTCGAGATGATCAAGTGTTCATTCGGACAAGACGAAGAGTATGTTGCTGTTATAGAAGATGAATGCGACGATTTGGCAAGAACAAGCGATGATGCATGTCGAGCATACCAGGAAATCTTTCGCATGTTGGATGAAGGATGGATGTATCTAGTGCTGGAGTGAAGAAAGCTGAAAAATATTCTAACTTAAAGACTTCGTTGTAAACAAATGTTCTTCATGGGAAGACAACCTAGAATGTTATTTATTTTTATCCAAGTATGTTTCCCAGACAATCTAATAGCGGCGTATTGCTCAATTACATCGGCGTATTGATTGTTTGGACATTATCAGTATTTACTTTTTACTGCATTTTAAAAAACATGAATGTCT
The DNA here is from genome assembly GCA_026074375.1 of Tanacetum coccineum. Lineage (NCBI taxonomy): Eukaryota > Viridiplantae > Streptophyta > Magnoliopsida > Asterales > Asteraceae > Tanacetum > Tanacetum coccineum. The sequence continues at coordinate 69,372 of BQNB010004303.1, read as the reverse complement.
GTGCTGGCAATAAAGAGTTATTCATGCACATGATACGCCTATTCACCAAATCTGACTCGTATTTAGTTTGTTTAGTTGTTTAAATTTAAACCGTAGGTACCAAAAATAGGTATGCTTGTTTTTCTTTTATTTGCACAGGACTCATGGAAAAGAACAAGAAATCGACAAGTTGGTGAGTATTACAAGTCTGGAGGTGTTGGGGTCTTGTAACTTCAGGTTGGCTGTTCAACACAGAAATCTTGCTCAATTAACTCAAAATGGAGATCTAACGAGCAAATAATCAGGGGTGTTTCTCATTCTAATTCTTTTTAATTCCCTATATTTAATGTTTTATCTAAACAACGAAGATGTTGGATATTAAGTTGGGGGGTGGGAATTAGAAATGTATAGTTGTCCTGTTTTTCATAAATTGCTTAAATTTATGCTTAAATTAAAAAATTCAAGCATACTTTTGTAAAATTACATGTTACATAACCCGCACACAACAACCCTTATTAGATATTGTTAGGATTTAACCTATCTGTTTCCAAATGTTTACCCAAATTCCACAAAATATGAGTGTGTCGGTGATGTAGTAGACTTTAGAACTTGGCTTGGTATATCTATTCGAGATCAGACCCCCCCAAAAAAAAAAAAAAAAAAAAAAACTGATGTGTACTGTGCGATTTAGATTTAGATGGAGTAACTTGTTTAAATTGGTAAATTTTTAGGATTACACCCAAAAATCCTATTCATGTTGTTTATTAACTAACTACGAGGAGTGACTGTCAACATCCCACCTCCCCCATACCTCGCTCTTGCGGGATTGGGTACGGTTGTTGTTGTTCTTGTTACACTGGTTAGTTAACCCCCGTATAAACCCTTTGTTTACTCTCACTTTAAGAGTAAGATACCTCTAGAACAACACGTAAAGCCAATCCTTTAGGAATTACACCAACTTGTTTATTTTGTTACACCTTTACACCTTAGCCTACCCTGTTAGATTAAGTTTATTTTACAGTTGCTAGTTGCTTAAAGTGTAAAGTATGTATTTCTCGAGTCTTGTGTTAATTTTGGTACGGTTGGAAGAAATTTACACATCGCAAATAGGAATGTATAAAGTAGTCAAAACTCATGTATTTTTACTACCATCGCAGTTAACGGTACGTCCGAAGAATGAAGAATTATCGAATGAATTGTCCAGAATTATTATGATCGTGAAGATGGTGAAACTACTCCGAGTTTTGTATATAGTTAGATGTTTGAAAAAAAATCGAAAAAATTAGAAAAAGCGCAACAAAAAAGAGAAGGAAAGTTTGATGATAATCCTTTCGCAACTACCGAAGGAATCATACGAAGTATCGATTATTCGTTGATACGTCTTAAAAGTTAACGATGTAGAGTATTGTATAAATGGAAGATATCGCCACTTGCCTTGTAAAGTATGGGATGATTGAGAACTTGACCGTTACGGGAACGTCAACTTAGGTTGTTGTTTTTTATCTATGATCAAGACGTTTGTAAATAGTTGTGTCTTTATCATGTTAACGGTCGGGAAAAAGTGTCTAGCAAGTTGTATCTTAGACTTAATCTATTTGTTTTGTAATTTTTATTTAACAATAATTTATTTCTCTTTCCTAATTATTAACCATGGGTTTTACGTGAATAAGGATTTATACGAGCGTGCGTGTCTATTCCATCGTTACGGCCATGTATGCATGTCTTAGCTGCCTTGTTGGTTTATTACTATTGGTGAAAGTTAAAAGATCCCTACCATATATCATTCTTCATCCTAACCGTTGGTTAAACTCGAATGAGGATGTGATCAAACAAACATGTCTATTTCGTCATTTTGGCCATGTATGTGTGCTTCAGCCGCCTTGTTGGTGTGGTACTTTTGGTGAAAGATTGTAGAATGATCAACCTTAAGCCTTATCATACAAACCCATATTTACCTATATAACCTTGTTACTCCTCAACTCTAGTGGTGGAGATGTGTATCCTTTCCAAGCTTATGATAGAATACTCGTTACGACCGAGCAATTGAGCGAATTAGTTACACGTTACCACCTAGATTAGTTGAGTGATTTGAGTGTTTTCATCTTCCTATTTCGTGAGGTGTTTGGTTGTGTACTTGTAATAGATCAAATAATTGCTTTAACAGGAAAATATCCTTAGGGATACATTTTTGTAAACTTCTAAAGGCTACTTGAGGACAATAGGATTCAAGTGGGGGGATATTTGATGACATCAAATAACGTATATTTTATAGCATCATTTATCCCATGTAATTGGCCCATTTTGTATGATTATTACAAAGAATTGTTACTTAATCGTTTGTATTTGAGAATTGCAGTAATTATGAAGTACTTGGTGAAACTTGACTAAAAGGCACGCATTCTAGAGCTTAAACGAAGATATTTTGAAGATTATTGTTCTTGTAACATCCGGCAATTTTTGGATTTTTAAAATGACTATTTTACCCTTTGACTTTTCGGGTCCGACTTGACTATTGACTTTTGGTCTTTTACTTTCACGTAAAAGCGATTACCGCGTAACCGGTAAATATTTCGGAACATATTTTAAATAATAAATCATATTTATTATTACATCTCTCACGTGCAAAATCATTTTTAATTTATTTGACTTAAAATGAGAAAATATATGTTATTCCTAAGTTGAATTATCAAAAACAACTCGCTAAATCACGTTTTCATTATTCGGACTCTAAAGCAATTTGATGTAAAACGACATTTCTGACAACTTTTCAGTTTTGACCGAGACCTGAAAACATTCAGAAAGTGACTGAAATTTCCTCGCAAAATTTAGAAACGAGAAAATAATTAAATTATATTTAATTAACACTTTTTATTGAATAAAAATATTTAATAAATTAGTCATCATTTTATTCGAAAACGTTTGTTGATAACGCGAATATACGGGTTAGAAATTTATTTTTATTTTTACTTCGGACAAGACATAACCGGGTTTCCAATTGAATAACAAATATTTTCATAAATGTTATAAAAATATTTATGAAATACTATCATATGAATACTCATTTTTGTTGGAAAAATTATTTGGAAAACAATGGTGCAAGTTTCGTGCGTTGAATCATCCATTAAGTGGCCTAAACGAGTCCCGAACCAATATTATATAAAAGTTTCTCAAAATTTCACTGTTAGTCCCTGGAGTTATATTTTCAAAATACACCCTAAACTATGAGGGGCTTGCCACTTTTATTTTTTAGTTATATATATGTATATATATATCCACCCCATTTTTTTTTCATTTTCATATATAAAACACACACATGCATCATCACTCTCTCTCCCTCTCGCATATTTTCTGGCCACCGCCCCACTTCCGAAATCAAAAACTTTTCCGGCGGACTTTTCCGGCCGAAATCAAAAACGATCCTTACCACCGGATCTACCCGATCCCCACCACCACTTGCGGCCACGCGCCGTTTACCCCCACCCCCTCCGGCTGCCACAGCCGCCGCCACCACCCCCATCTCCACACCATCGAGACCATCACCACCTCACCCCGCTGCCATACATCACCCCCACGCCACCAGAACCACCTATACCACCACTGCTGCCGCCACACCGACGCACCACCGCCACCATCCTCATCACATCCTCATCATCTCTATCTCCATGCCACCTTCGTCATCATCACCACCGCGACGCCTCCACCCCTCTCATCATCGCCACCACGGCTGCACCACAGCAGGTGCGTTTGGAATCGGGTCAGCAGCAAGGGATTGTGTTTGGTTTGATTATGGCAGCTAGGCTGCGTTTGGCTTAACAGCCACCACCAGGGTGCCTATGGTTTAGCATAAAACACGACATAGGGTGTGTTTGTTTTGTTTACATCAGAATAGGGTGCGTTTGGTTTTATATAAAACAGATTAGGATGCGTTTGGTGGATATAGAAACAATTAGGGTGCGTTTGGTTTAGTAGAAAAACACCACGGGGTGCGTTTGGCTGTGTAAATGCAATAAGGGTGCGTTTGGTATTAAAGACAAGCACCAAAGGTGCGTTTGGTTTGGCAGCCAAGCACTAAAGGTGCGTTTGGTTGGACAGTTTGACGTATAGGGTGCGTTTGGGATAACAGAAACACACAAGGAGTGTGTTTGGGTTTGAAATAAGCACCACGGGGTGCGTTTGGGTTTAGAGAAGACAACAAAGGATGCGTTTGGTTTAGCGAAACAACAAGGGTTCGTTTGGTTTATACACTTGACTAATAAATATAACACGAGACTTTATAAATTATAAATCGGAACTAAAATGGTGGTTAATGGTTAAATAAATATGGTATTTATTAATTTGTTTAGTTATAAATATATATAAATATATATTTAAAACACGTAGATATTTTGCAACGCGCGGTTTGTTGAAAAGTGGAAAAGAAAACATTAGGTTTTATAAATATGGGAAAACGTTATATAACCGGGAAGGTCATGACGAAATTTATATAACTTTTTATATTTAGTAATGTTTTACTAAAGCCTCTATTATTTTAGAAACCGATAAAAGGGACTAAGTTATATTTTAAAGATATAATAATTTGTATTATACAATAACCGGATAAACGAACGAAAAACTATACTTTTACAATGAGATAACTATTTTAGACACGACCCGTCGAGGAGACGAAATGTAAATTTATAAAATATTATTTTATATTTTATAATTGTCAGCTAGAAGATAACATGATAATTGTTGTAAAATCTTTACAAACATCGTTTGTTTAATTCATAACTTTAAGACGTGAGTATACTTTTATGCAAGAACTTTCTATTGATTAAATTGGTGATTTACGAACGTGTCGAAATGTTCTATTCAAATCTTTTACTCACGTTTCTTATTTAATACTTACAAAGTATTACATACCTCGATTATTTATTTGATTGGTTTTCTTTGTTATATAATTCACAGTATGAATTATATACTTGACATATTTTTCATATGTAATATATACGGGATATATTACATACATTGCGTTACTTTTGATTTATTTTATTTAACCAACCACCAAACTATTACAACTTGGAAATCTAAATCTTTATCAACGTGTCGCGTTGATGTAACTATCCATCGGGAAACCCAAATTCATTATCCTAGGCTAGTGGGACTTAGCAGTTAAGTTAAGCTGCAACTTCTTGATCGAGCCGCTTCGTCTTCCGTTCGTGTGGTGCATATTAGATGCCTATCTGTCAATCGTTCTTCATCATCAATGTGAGTTTATAGCCCCATGTTTTACTCGTTTTACATATATTTTGGGGTGAGAACATGCTTGTTTACAAATGCATTTATATGGTTGATTACCTGTTTGGTTTATATACTCATTTATACATCTCGCGAGGAGATACAATACTTGGTTTAGTTTTTGAACGTAAACACATACTATACTTTTATGATTACGGATTAGCTCAGGTTGTATGTTATAAAGTGATTCAATGCTGAGGGTGTCCAGGTGGGGGCATCCGGTGTAGGCACACGTAAAGTAATTCAATGCTGAGGGTGTCCAGGTGGGGGCATCCGGTGTAGGCACACGTAAAATAATTCAATGCTGAGGGTGTCCAGGTAGGGGCATCCAATGTAGGCATATTTAAAGTAATTCAATGCTGAGGGTGTCCAGGTGGGGACATTCGGTGTAAGCACATGGCTATTATTTCTGTTAGCGCATCAGTTTCATGAGCTTAGAGTAATCGTAATCATTGTTTTATACTCACATGGATATTTACTGTGCCTTAAATAAAGTGGTAATACATACTTGAAACATTTTCCTGATATATATATAAATATCTTACTTGCTTTGAACAATTGCGGTTCAATGTTCAAACGTACATTTTTGTGACTATTTGGGAATCATACAAGGTTTGAAATGGTCATGCATACTATACAACTATTTGATTTCTACAAATCATACATATATTTTGGAAGGACATTTAAGGATTTAAATGGTCATACACACTTTACAGAACTTTGGTTCAACATTTGTATTTACAAAAACCTATGAACTCACCACTTTTAATGTTGACACTTTTAAGCATGTTTTTCTCAGGTGAATTAGATGCTTGGCCTATTCGATGTGCATTGGAGTCTAAACTGACAATATTTTAATCATGGATTTCTTCCTACATACAAATGATCAAATCTCGTTGTATTACTTACAAGCTTTTTATGGTGATGCAATGATGGGACCAATGTTATATCAATTTCAAGAAAATCAACGAGATTACTTTTTAAACGACACATTTAGAGGTCGTTCTCTTGTATCTAGCGCTGTGTATTATGAAGTAACATCCCCGGACATATTTCCGCTGCGACACATTTTTAGGGGTGTTACAGATTGGTATCAGAGCACTAGTTATAGAGAACTAGGTTGCATATTTTACCCTAGACTATAATCGTTTTCACAAACATTGCATCATATCAAACATTTTCAAAGTGCATACACGCTACTTACTTATGTGCTTACATTACGTGCTGCATTAAGTACCTACATGTCATACATATATATAATTTATATATATGCTTACATCCTTTGCATATATCACGCATTTATTTATATAAGAGTTATTTATATAAATACCAGAATATTTTTTAAGGCATTGTGAGATGCACAATGGCCTCATTTTATGTTATTTAGACATTGTGAGTTGCACAATGATCTCATCTTACTTCTCAAACATTATGAATTACATAGTGGTCTCACTTCGTTCTCAAGCATTGTAAGTTAAATCAATTGTCTTTAAGAATATTATTTTCTTCATAGTTATATACAATATCGTATTACACAAAGACCGTCATAATTTTTATTTACATAGAATTATGTATGAATCTAAGTATTACAAGTCTTGTATGGGCGGGACTTGTAATACGAGGACTGATATGATAATTGCTATGTTAACAAAACCCGTCATAGTTCTGTTCACATGGGATTATGTATGAATCCGAGTATTACAAGTCTTGTATGGGCGGGACTTGTAATGGGAAGATTGATAGGATAACCGCTATGTTGATTCATGCATAGAGACCTTTACTTTATTTACTCTAACCGAGTACTCATTGATTATCTTGAACTCTATGTTGATCTCGCTCGGTAGTTTTTACTCCCAGTCTCCGAAGACGAGTTTTAAACACTCGTCCCATACTCATTAGAGCACATGCATCGTCATGACATCCATCACCTTGAAAGTTATGTGGATACACGTATTGCATCGGGAATTATCAAGTAGGATAATTTATGATCTATTTATTTGAAAGGATTAGGACGCCTCTTCATTTAAATAAATAAATTGTAAATCCCCGAACCATAAGTTTATCAATTCATTATTTACATAAATTGGGACGCTTCTTTATGCAAATAATGAATTATAAATGAGTGGGCTTAATAATATCCGATATGAGACGAGTAAGAACCTGAACTCAATCATCACCGAAATTCTTTAAAAGGTCTAGAGACACAATCGTGTCTTACTACTCAGCAGAATCTTAAGGCCTCGCTTGAATTACCTTATCTCATTCTTAAGTTATTACTTTTGCCGTTGCTGATCCTCGCGATCACGAACTGTTCGTGGAACTAACAGACTAGTTACACACTTGAGCTAATGGAGTTGATTCATCCTCGAACTAACAACTGAGTACCAAATTCCGCCGTCTATCGCATAAGCTCTTCCGCGAGCTCCTCCCATTTGTTAAACTTTATTCTGGGAATATTGTTTCTCGAAATGTCCTCATTCCCGGCATCCCATCACCATTTGTTATAGTATTGAAGTTATGGTCGCTGCTGTTGGGTCCTGGAGCGGTCCTAGCTAGTACAACTTTATCCAATAGGTAATGCAACCCCCTTAAACTAGATAAACACCTATCGACGAAAGAGATAGCCAGACTATTCATTTCGGGTCACTAGTACGAAGACTTAGGTCATGATACACTTTGGTACTGCCAAGTAAGTTGGATACTTACATCCATAAGCCTTGTTTGATGTAAATCATCGGACATTACAGATATCAGAAACGAGACTCCGTCCTGGAACATTTAAAACTGTATACAAATATACTCACGCGACTACACTTTCTCCTTCGATGTTTTCACTATTAAGAGACTCTCTTTATAACGCGGTTATATCAGTCATAAGATCTGTAATGATATTTTTGAGATACCTATTTTGATGGATTAAATATCCTAGCCGAATTTTTTTGTATATTGAGAAGTGTCGAAACACCAAATTTTGCTAAATAAATTTTTTAGCTTTTTGTTTAGAACCGGTTTACCAAATCTTAAATCTTTTCTTAGTCACGCAATCGGTTAACACAAATCTAATCTCGGGATGAGATTTCTTTAAGGGGTAGGTACTGTACCATGCGGCAATTTTTAGATTTTTAAAATGACTATTTTACCCTTTGACTTTTCGGGTCCGACTTGACTTTTGACTTTTGGTCTGTTACTGTCACGTAAAAGCGATTACCGCGTAACCGGTAAAATTTTCAGAACATATTTTAAATAATAAATCATATTTATTATTACATCTCTCACGTGCAAATTCATTTTTAATTTATTTGACTTGAAATGAGAAAATATATGTTATTCTTAAGTTGAATTATCAAAAACGACTCGTTAAATCACGTTTTTATTATTCGGACTCTAAAGCAATTTGATGTAAAACAACATTCCTAACAACTTTTCAGTTTTGACCGAGACCTGAAAACAGTTAGAAAGTGACTGAAATGCCCTCGCAAGATTTAGAAACGAGAAAATAATTAAATTATATTTAATTAACATTTTTTATTGAATAAAAATATTTAATAAATTAGTCATCATTTTATTCAAAAACGTTTGTTGATAACGTGAATATACGGGTTAGAAATTTATTTTTATTTTTCCTTCGGACAAGACATAAACGGGTTTCCAATTGAATAACAAATATTTTCATAAATGTTATAAAAATATTTATGAAATACTATCAAATGAATACTCATTTTTGTTGGAAAAATTATTTGGAAAAACAATGGCGCAAGTTTCGTGCGTTGAATCATCCATTAAGTGGCCTAAACGAGTCCCGAACCAATATTATAAAAAAGTTTCTCAAAATTTCACTATTAGTCCCTGGAGTTATATTTTCAAAATCCACCCTAAACTATGAAGGGCTTGCCACTTTTATTTTATAGTTATATATATATGTATATATGTCCACCCAATTTTTTTTCATTTTCATATATAAAACACACACATACATCATCACTCTCTCTCCCTCTCCCATATTTTCCGGCCACCGCCGCCGGCCACCACGCCGCCGCCGCCGGAAAACTTTTCCGGCGGACTTTTCGTTCCGAAATTAAAAACGATCCCCACCACCGGATCTACCCGATCCTCACCACCACTTGCGGCCACGCGCCGTTTTCCCCACCACCGGATTCACCCGATCCCTACCACCACTTGCGGCCACGCGCCGTTTACCCCCCCCCCCCCCCTTGGGCTGCCACAGCCGCCGCCACCACCCCCATCTCCACACCATCGAGACCATCACCACCTCACCCCGCTGCCATACCATTACCCCCACGCCACCACAGCCACCTACACCACCACACCAACGCACCACCGCCACCATCATCATCACATCCTCATCATCTCCATCTCCATGCCACCCTCGTCATCATCACCACCACGACGCCACCACCCCTCCCATCATCGCCACCAAGGGTGCCACCACAGACTGGTGCGTTTGGCCGTGGTAGCAAGCCAAAATGGGTGTTTGTCTTATGTGGTTTATCACCACCATAGATGGTGCGTTAGGTTTCGAGTCAGCCCCGCAACCAAGGGTGTGTTCGGTTTTTCTATCAGTCCTTAGAGGGTGTTTGTTTCGGTGGTTTGGCAGCCACGCACCACCAAGGGTGCGGTTGGTTTTAAATATTGCACCAAGGGTGCGTTTGAATTCGGGTTCACCGACAAGGGTGTGTTCGGTTTGGGGTAAGCACCAAGAGGGCGCGTGTAGGTTTGGTTTTCACCGGAAAGGGTTGAGGTTTGGAATCGGGTCAACAGCAAGGGGTTGCGTTTTTATTTTTCATAGATTAGGGGTGGTGGAGTGCATTTGTTTAGTAAGAACGCATGAAGTATTCGTGATTCGTGGTTTGGATGGCTGTTCAATCACTTTAGGTCGAGTTTGGTTTATAAAGAAATGATTAGGTGCGTTTGGTTATAAGAAACTGATTAGGGTGCGTTTGGTTGACTGAAATACCAATTAGGGTGGTTTGGTACGATTAGGGTGCGTTTGGCCTTGGTAGAAAACAAACTAAAGGCGCTTTGGTTATGCAGATTCGCACATAAGGTGTGTTTGGTTTGGCAGATTTGCCAAACGGGGGTGTTTGGTATAGCAGAAAGAAACACGCAAGGGGCGTGTTTGGTTGACAGATTTGAAAAAAGGGGCGTTTGGTTGGGCATATTTGCACCAAGGGGTGGCGTTTGGGTTATATGAATATATATTGAAACACACGGATTGATGAAAGTGGAAAAACTTTCTTAGATTTGATAAATATGGGGAACACGATATATAAATGAATAGTGTAATGGCAAAATTTATATAAACTTTATATTTAGTAATTTTACTTAAAGCTCTAATTTTTTGGAATCCGACAAAAGTGACTAAGTTATTTTTAAAAATATGTTAATAATTGTATTATACAATAAAGGGGATAAACGAACGAAAACTATACTTTTACAAATGAGATAACTATTTTAAACACGACCCGTCGAGGAAACGAAATATAAATTTATAAAATATTATTTTATATTTTATAATTGTCAGCTAGAAGATAACATCATAATTGTTGTAGAAGCTTTACAAACATCGTTTGTTTAAACTATAACTTTAAGACGTGTGTCCACTTTTATGCAAGGACTTCTTATTAACTAAATTGGTGTCGAAATATTTGGTTTAATTATTTACTCACACTTATTATATAATACTTGCAAAGCATTATATACGTCACATTAATCTTTGGATTGTTTGTCTTTGTTATATAATTCACGGTATGAGTTATATAAGGGTTTATATTTTTCATATGTAACATATACAGAATATATTACATACTTTGCGTTCACTTTTCAATTTATTTATTTAACCAACCACCAAACTATTACCACTTGGAAATCTAAAATCTTTTATACCGTTGCTCGCGATTGAAGTAATCATTTTCATCGGGAAACCCAAATTCATTATCCTAGGCTAGTGGGACTTAGCCGTTAAGTTAAGCTGCATCTTCTCGGTCAAGCCGTTTCGTCTTCCGTTGTGTTGTGCATATTAGATGCCTATCTGTCAATCGTTCTTCAACATCGAGGTGAGTTTATAGCTCCCCTGTTTTTACTCGTTTTACATATATTTTGGGGTGAGAACATGCTTGTTTACAAATGCATTTATATGGTTGATTACCTGTTTGGTTTATATACTCATTTGTACATCTCGCGAGGAGATAAAATACTTGGTTTAGTTTTTGAACGTAAACACATACTATACTTTTATGATTACGGATTAGCTTAGGTTATATGTTATAAAGTGATTCAATGCTGAGGGTGTCCAGGTGGGGGCATCCGGTGTAGGCATACATAAAATAATTCAATGCTGAGGGTGTCCAGGTGGGGGCATCCGGTGTAGGCACATGTAAAGTAATTCAATGCTGAGGGTGTCCAGGTGGGGACATCCGGTGTAAGCACATGGCTATTATTTCTGTTAGCGCATCAGTTTCATGAGCTTAGAGTAATCGTAATCATTGTTTTATACTCACATGGATATTTACTGTGCCTTGAATAAAGTGGCAATACATACTTGAAACATTTTTCTGATATATATATAAATATCTTACATGCTTTGAACAATTGCGGTTCAACGTTCATACGTACATTTTTGTGACTATTTGGGAAACATACAAGGTTTGAAATGGTCATGCATACTATACAACTATTTGATTTCTACAAATCATACATACATTTTGGAAGGACATTTAAGGATTTAAATGGTCATACACACTTTACAGAACTTTGGTTCAACATTTGTATTTACAAAAACCTATGAACTCACCAACTTTAATGTTGACACTTTTAAGCATGTTTTTCTCAGGTGAATTAGATGCTTGGCCTATTCAATGTGCATTGGAGTCTAAACTGACAAGATTTCATTCATGGATTTCTACATACATACAAGTGATCAAATCTCGTTGTGTTAATTTCAAGCTTTTCATTGTGATGCAATTATGGGACAAACATTATATCGATTTCAAGGAAATCAACGAGATTACTTTTCAAACAACACATTTAGAGGTCGTTCTCTTGTATCTAGCGCTGTGTATTATGAAGTAACGCCCCGGACATATTTCCGCTGCGACACATTTTTGGGGGTGTTACAGTTCTGACAACCAATACGCCGTATCCATCAAGGAAGTTACGGCGTATCTATGCCTGCACTCACCAAAGACCATGAAGGAAACATGATCAATACGTTGTATCCAGAGATGACCAATACGCCGTATTAGAAATATAATATGTGAATATTCTGGAAGATATCAAACGTGGTCCTTACTCCAAGAAACTCTAATACGCCATATCCAAGACATTGGATACGCCGTATCGAACCAACTCCAGACCCTATAAATAGAAAACTCAAAAACGAGTTTTAAGTGTGCTAAATCATATTCTCGACACCTAAACCACAAAATTCAATTTTCAGAAGAGAAAAAGAGCAGAAGAGGTCTTGCAACGCATTCCAATCCATAGGAGACAACGTGTAATTTCTTATACTTTTGTAATCATTTAGTTTTTGGTATCATTCGTTAACTCGGTTAGTTTACCTTGGCTAAGTCATTACTCTTGTATTAATTATGATGTTTGAAAGTTAATACCTTCGGGTATTAGCCATTATCATGAAGATCTGAATGTTTGGTTTTGTTTATATCTCGATTACTTGATTTATCGTTGAATTATTGATTATGTTTATCACATGATACTTGTTTACATGCTTAAGTATGCGACCTATTATTCAACTAGGTCTAGTCCTACATATTTAATGCGCTGCAACTTTGGTGTTGTTTAGGCGTAGGCTAAGAGTTCGGGATAACTCTCCATATAGTAATGCGTATAGGTGGAACAAATAGGATCACTAATAACGTCCTGCTTGCCTTGATTGAACTGGTTGTACCGTTGTAGGTGGTGGCTTAGTACTAACTAATAACATTCTGATCATTGGTATAGTTTGGATTGTGGACTACCACCTAACACAAATTACCATCAAGCAGTAAGTGGGTAAAGTCACTATACGCTAGGGTTAGTATGACACAGATATCGTATAAATACGTACTAGCCGTATGTATATAATATAAAGTATCCCGTTAGAAATAATAATCACTTTTAGAAAAAGTAATAATTAAATCTCCCGGAGTCGTATCCCAACGAGAATTGAATAGAGATTTACGTTAATGTTTATCGTTTGATGCTTGAATATCTTTTAGTTTTTGGTTTTGGTTTTAATACTAATATAATAATAATAAGCAATAATAAAACTAAAAAATAACTAAAATGGATATGCTTGTCAAGTGATGTGAATCGATAATTAAATGTGAAGTAAATAGATAATAAAAAATTGGTACCCGTTTAAAAACCATTTTCTCACAACGTTGATTTATATTGAAAGCAAGCCTTTATCTTGGTACAAATTACTTTAAATGATGACGAATTAACACCCATAAAAGTATTATTTTCTCACGACGTTGGTCTATTTTGAAAACGATATCTTATAAAAGTATTAATTACTAGATTTGATGTTTGATTACTTCTCTGGCTTTCGCCCTTCGAAATATTCAAATAAGAAATCTAAATCATCTGAAAATTATTAATCAACAATTTACTTTTTATTCCACACTTAACTCACAATCCATTACTCACTTAACAAGCATATGATAAACTACTCACTAGTAATCATAACTACGCTACGAGCAACAAATAAAGCAACAATAAAAATGACTAAGCTAATCATGGCAATAAACATAAAAATAGATAAGTAAAAAAAAGATTATTGAAAAGGGATTAGATGTCACCGAATCGAAGAACGCGGACAATATGAACTCCAAAACATTCTTTAATCAATACCCAATCTATAAGCTCATATACCCAAATTCTTCATGATAGCTTATTTATCACCTATTTAATTACCATCTAATGTTCCAACACAACTATATTTTTATTTTATTTTTTTAAAAGTTAAATAATTTATAAGCTGAAAAACTTTAAAATTATAAAGTAACTAGTCCAATTCGTAGAAACACATAAAATTTGATTATTTATAAAAGTGAAAAATACTAACTAACGAGATTCAATGTAAAAAGCATGTATTTTGTAAACGAGAGAAACTAGAGATTCAAACCAAAACATGACGTCGAAATCAAAACATCAAACGAAGAGCAATTGATATCTAAATAAATAATTTGAAAACTTGATTCATTAATAAATTGCTACAAACAAAATGACAATTAATTAAAAAGACTACTACTATAAAACTAATAATTGAAATAGCGGCTAATAAAAAAAATAAGATGAGGTCTTGGTCCGAAGACCAATATGTTGATGTCCTACACGATCTGTTGCTCTTCTACTATTCTACCTACGTTACTCTATTCTACAAAAACTAAAACTACAAACTAAAACTACGAAGAAAAAAAAGTAAAAGATAGATATGAAGCTGCTGCCCTCTCCTTTTATCCCTTTTTGATGCGTTCAAATTAAGAAGCTCACCCTTGGATTCAATTTTTGGGCCTGAGTTTGTTGGGCTAAGTTTTAGCTTATCTATTTTTGGGCCTCACTTCAATCCAGCGTAGGCTGGGATCTTGCAAGAGTTATTAAACTTGTAGTCTTAAGCTTAGGTAAGTATGGGTCGATCCGACCAATATAAATGGTGTCGGGCCGGTCCAATAAGAGATGAAGGCACCGTTAAACTTGATTTTTTGTGCACTTTCTAATGGCATGCTCGGGGAATTTTGTCGACTTCATATTGACCTTGAAAAACGCGTAAACGTCTTCAAATATTATCCGAAAGTCGTCGTTTTTTCTTCGTTTTCAACCCTTTGTACATGCAAGACATAAAAACACAAACCAAACATATTTGCAATAATATTAAGCATATTCCATGTTTTTAGTCTGATTTATAGCATTTTCTGGGGTATAAATGATGTGTGTTTAAGCACACATCAAACTCCCCCACACTAAACCATTACTGGTCCCACACGTAATGTTTATAAAACAAGCCCAGAAATAAATTATTTTATCCCCTTTTAACTTATGACCCCTTACAATCAAACCAGAAAATGTCCATTAAGAAGGTTCAAAAATCATTCAATTCGCAAGCACCCCCGTTTTAACCATTTATTAAATTAAAGATAAAAACTAAGATAAAATATTTTTATGAAATTTATTTAAAAGGGCTTTAAGAACAAGAGTTCGTCATCCTCGACTTTTCACAATCCCCAAACTAAGCTCAAAACGAAATCACAACCAAATATAAGAATAGATGCTAACACTACTCATAAATGCTAATTGTGTAAGTATAAACTTAACTTTGCAGCAACAACCATTGGTGAAGATACTGCCTCTATGTTTTCACAAACAAATAGATCTGATAAGTGTAGATTGTTTCTTCTTATTTAAAGTTTCTCAATAAGCTCTGA
>BQNB010004303.1:0-53471 GCA_026074375.1 Tanacetum coccineum | reverse complement strand
TTTAAAAACCTCTAAAATATGCTTCGTCAACTCTAAAAAGTGAGCTTATTAGCCTTTTCATTTTTGAATAAGCCCATGGAAGAGGTTCAGAAATTAGTGAGGTTTATAAGTTTTAAGAAAAATGCGATACGCACTTCAATAAGCAATTCCGCTTTGGGTTTTATTAGTTTTAAAGAAAACAAAAGGTTTTTCTTTTCAATATTCGGTTATATCCACTTCTTTCTGTTCATGTTGCATTGAAGTTATTGGATCATGAAATCATAGGTAATTGCTGAGAATTTATGAGAAGTAGATTTGATTTAAAGGACACAAAGAAGTAAGGTACGATAAAAAGCTAACTGAAAAGTGGTCCCTATTTTACAATCTAATAGAAAATGCATTGCCCTTCAAAAGCATTTTTTTGCACAAATTTCAGCAAAACAAACGTCCATTTAAAAAAGTCACTTTTTGCACAAAAAATCAGCAATAAAACAACCCTTTTACAAGCATTTTTTCTGCACAAAAAATTCAGCAACCAAACACCCTTTTAATATACTTATATATCTATGGCGTGACTTAAAACGTGTTTTGAATTAGATGTTTGGCTCCTATTCTGTTGTTTGCCGAATTATAAGTGTCATAATTATATTTTCTCTATTTCTAATTACATACTATCTAATTAAATGCTACTCCGTATATCACTTACATTTCATTTTACTTCGCTGATGTCAATATTACATTTCATTTTACTTAGCTGATGTCAATAGAACTCTTAATAAGCAATTTTGTGGCTCTTTGTGATTGCTACAGAAGAGAGATCGAATAAGCAGTCTACGGGTGGTTTTTTGATGAAATGAGGGTTGTGGCAATGAAAATGAACACTAAAGATCAATCCAAAGAAGGCAAAAAAGAAGCTGAAGCAACATCATGGCCTACATGGGAGCCTGCTATTGATGGTTATCTGGAATTTTTGGTTCACAGTAAACATGTGTATGCCACTTCCGATGATATTTTTTTATCATACTGATTTACCTGACTCTTGAGTTTTTCGACCTTTATGATTCAGTTAATTTGCTTATTTAGAATTGAATCTTGATGATCATGGTGGTTTTGACTACTTTTTTTCGTTAGTCATATAGTTGATCACCTAAAAATGGGCTTTACTTTTTAAAGCTAAAGGTCCACTATATTACGTTAGAATAATAAAAATAAAGTTTCTTAAGTCTTTTCTTCCTCAACCTGCTATACATTATGGTCATGCATAATTATTTACTAAAATCTCAAAAAAACTGATAAATATTCAATGTTTTTATAAGCAGGATTATGGGACAAAATTCCAACAGCAAGAACAGTCCAACAAATGACGGACATAATGGAAAGACAAATGGAAGAGCCACCAGCATCGTCACCATACCGCAGTAGCGAATGGGGCCCACAAGGAGACACTACAAGTAGTTACAGCAGAGGAATTACTATATGCTTGGGCTTCAGGCTATCCTATACAAATGCCAGAAATTTTGCAGTTGTCTGGTCAAGAAACCGATTCATTAGATGATGTATTTAAAGATAATGATCAGTTACAATAAGATAAGTTAAACCAAGAATTTATTAGTATTATGAATCTTTGTTGCCATGACTGATGCTTCATCGGAATTACTAATTTCATTAGTAACTTTGTTTCTAATATCTCATGAGCCATAGCATTTCAACGTTTATCAAAATTTTAAGCTATCACTAAAGATTACTAAATTCATAATTGTGCTTTAAAATTGGGAATTTTAAGATTCTTAAATAACTCTCTTGAATTGAGGATGTCTGACACAATATCTATCGCTGCAGAATGGAGTTTGTTTTAAGTGTCTGTACACACATGAAGCGTGTTGATGTTTCAGCTATAAAAACTGATTAATTCTCAGCATAATACAACTGTTGATTGTCAAATTGGTTTGTTTTGATAGGTCTCATCATCAGCAGAATACATAATACAACATTTCATTGTGGCCACGGTTTGCAGAACACTAGAAGGAACAGTAAGGAACATGTATGCTACTGGAAAAGTTACCATGGCCATGGTGGATGAGCTCAGCTAAAATGGATCCACAACCATCAGCAAGGTCAGGGTATCACATAAGGGTTGCTTTGTTATCTAGCAAATGGTACCAAACAAATGGCTAATTGAGCTTGCTGTTGGTGGCCACAAGGTGGTAGCTGGCAGTGATGGCAATGTTGTTTGGCGCCATACACCATGGCTCGAGTCTCATGCCGCCCAAGGTGGTGTCCGTCCTCTACGGCATGCTCTACAGGCAAGAACATACATTACCAAAACATAGTAACATTTACTACTAAGTTCAGATGTACAAACAAAATGTAAATAATCATCAAAAAAATAATTGCATATTATAAAAAAGCACATCCTAAAAACATAAGGTATTTATGCAATGACCACCTAAAATGTATTCACAAAGGATAAATATGACCAATAATGCATGCCCTGAACCATTATAGTAGTTACATATCTGAATAATAAAAATTGAAGGTTTCAAAATCTTATTTTTTGAACGGTATTATTTTTATAGATACATCACTAAGTTTTAACAGTGAGTAGATACATTTTCTCAAGCTATTGAAAAAGCATTAGACCATATAGTTATAATTTAAATCTAAGCAAACCTTCAATCTAGGATTACCATTTTACCCGTAGCTACGGCTACTAATTGTTCAAAAGATTGGCATTGGTTAAGAACGTTCGTAATGTGTCAGAATTTTGACGACATCTTAGATGTTTCAGTAAAACACCTGACACTATTACGTAACTAAAGCAACATAACAATTTACAGTAGGATGTATCATATCAATTGAGACACTTCTAGCCCAACTTTTCAAACTGAAGTTACCAACTTGCCCACAAGGAATGGTTTCCCATTGTTGATGGTATATGGTCTGGTCTACGAGAATGTATACTTATGGATACGTTTCCTGTAGACTGATAATATGAAAAGAAACTTGCCCTTCATAAAGCCATGTAGCTACCAAGTGGTGTTTGGGTTCAAAATGGATTTTACCAAGTATAATGGCCTAATGGGTATAGTATACTACTTTTTCATCTATACAAATTTCAGTTTCATTTTATAGCTTTTGTAGGATTTAGCTGTTATATATATTTGTAGGGAAGGTATTGTAGCTTAGTTTACCATCCCCTTGATAATTTTTATGAATCTTGCTTGACATCTATTTA
The DNA here is from genome assembly GCA_026074375.1 of Tanacetum coccineum. Lineage (NCBI taxonomy): Eukaryota > Viridiplantae > Streptophyta > Magnoliopsida > Asterales > Asteraceae > Tanacetum > Tanacetum coccineum. The sequence goes on along the minus strand of BQNB010004303.1, from coordinate 50,257 downwards.
TAATTTTATATATTGTATATGTACATGTATTCCTACATAATGGTATATTAGATAGTTGATTAATAGTTATATATAAATATATGTGTTACTTTGTTGTTTTTTTCTCTCTGGTCCATTTTGTGTATGAAATATCTAGTGTTTTGAATGTCATGATTCTGCATCTAATCATATCTTATAATTTCGCAGATCAATGTGTCAATGTGTCCGAACAATTCATAATTGGTTGGTGGATCAATGGATTGTATGGTTATAAGGGTGAAGCTTCAGTTGTTTTTTTGATTGAGATCGGAGCGCTAAATAAGAGAAAGCCTTATTACTATCTGAACTTAGTTATATGAGTATGTATTGGTTTGCTTTAATGTTAAGTTAGTATAACCACAAATATGTTAAAAATTGCAAAAAATTACAGCAAAAAATGTTTACATTTCCGACGCGTACGTTCGTTGGCAGTAACACACACCGACCTTAGATAATCAAGCACCATGAGATTTCTTATTTTTGTATACTTTATATTCTTGGTTCGTCTGAACAAGATCATAGGCTTGCAAGCAATGAACACATTTTGTGGTTGAAGCGGTGTTCAAACATCTCGCAGCGAAGCGCGAATTTACCAACTCATTTTAGAATATAGAGTAATTTATCATTCATTCGCATGGTAGAGCTAAATCCTTCATGTTAATATGTTCTCTAGCATGATCGATTACACTCCATACTAAGATTTTTTTCATAAGTAATGGTACATAATAATATGGTATAAGCTCTATTGCTTGAGCTCCTAAACCACCAAACATGCATTAAACACAAATACAAAGTGTAGTGCATTCATTTCACACAAATACAAAGTGTAGAGCATTCATTTCACATGATCCAACAAACCATAAGGATTTCAAACTAGATAGCAAAAAGCACAACAATTACATCCATCACTCATCAGCCGCTGTCTTGTGATTTTCAGGTTCCTAGAAGACTAACTTAGCATCAAAATAACCACAATTCTCAAGAGACAACCATGTTATTTAGTAGTACTAAAAGTAAGCTACACTACTTGTCTCGATTAAACATAAACAAGATTCACCACATAGGCAAAAGACTCCACAACTTACACAAGCGTAAAATGGCAGCGAAGAAAACCTGCGAAAACCAGAGCAACCCCAAATTAAACACCATCTTTGACGTTACTTCAAGTCAAACTAATTCAGCTTAAAATCTCAAATTCAGTAAATTTAACTCAATTCTAGGAAAAATATCAGCCTATTTAGGATCTTAACATACATTTTGTACTAAAAAATTACTCTGCTCAATAAACTTAATAAATCAATATGAATTTTGCATATGAAAATCGAAATGTTTGACACTTACTAGGATCAGAACCAATAAGCATAGCAGTCCCAGCAAAGCCACAAGTTCCACCATTTTTCTTGTTCTTCTGCCAATAACTATTAAAAGCATACGAAGCATGAGACACGATAGAATCCAGAAAATAACAACTTCCCGAGGGCGCAATCTCCTCACAGTCGGCGCCTCCAACTCGGTTTCACCACACACCACAAATTCTCACGCCCGAATGGCGGTGCCGCCATCACCACCGGCGACGCCGCCATTGCGCCGCCACCTCTCCCGCGACGAGGGTTTCGTCGCGGGTTACATGGCGGCAAATGATTCCCAAAGTATGGCGCGGGCGCAAAAGCTCCAATAAGTGGCGACAGAGGTGTAGTCGCGGCTGCGTCAGAAGGAACAGTGTAACTATCCTCGGACGACCGTTCAATAAAAGATAGTTTTCTCGATGTTTGTCTTAAATTATTAAAACCAGTAAATGTTTTTTTAACGGTGTGATAACTTGGTTCAAAACACTCGCTAACTTTAATTTTTTTATCTAAGCCCCATCTAACAAGTGAATGATATATATTTTCCTTAGCTAACAAAAACATTTCATTTTTGTCACACACGGGGTAACTAGACACAACAATAGTACTTATGTTAGTTAAAGGGTAATGTGACAAAACATAAGTCCTAAGCCATTTTTCAGCATTTAAAATGCTAGTTGAGACATCATTAAGGTTCTTGTGGTCCACAGTTACACATAGTGTGTGTGAAATTTGGGTTTGTGGGGTTGAGATTTGGAACCATTCTTGACCTGCAGCTGAAAGAAAGATAGATATAGAAAAAGTAAATAAATAAATGATGTGGGGTAAGTAAAGAGGATGGTGTGTTTTCATTGAGCTTACCGGAAATGAAGAAGAAGAAGAGGGGAGCTAAGAGAATCACCATTTTTGACATTGTGAATGAAGAGAGTGAACAAATGTGTGAATGTGTTTTGTGTGTTTTGTTGGAGTTGGACCGAAAAAGTTATAGGGAAATGGGAATTATGTATGGCATTTCTCTGTCTTGTATTGAAACTTCAAACGGTAACTTGTAAACAACTGATTATGTAAATTTATTTATATCTCTATTACTTTATAAATCATTTAGCCAATTTCTAAAAATAAAAGTAATTAAAATTTTAAGTAAAAAAAATTACCTTATTAGGAAAGATGTAAAACATAAATAAAAATTATTAACTTTTAATTCTAAAATGTAACATCTTGAAAAATAAATGTCTTTTAATTCTAAAATGTAACATCTTGAAAATAAATGTCTTTCAATTCTAAAATGTAACATCTTGAAAAATAAATGTCTTTTAATTCTAAAATGTAACATCTTGAAAATAAATGTCTTTCAATTCTAAAATGTAACATCTTGAAAAATAAATGTCTTTTAATTCTAAAATGTAACAGCTCATCTAAAATGTGACAGCCATTTCAAAATGCCTTCAACCCATTTAATATGTAACGTTTCGAGCCCATCACTCAGACATTATATATAAACTTTTATATGATGATCTTATATTTAACTCTCTAAAAGCCCAAACACATATCTTCAAAACACCAACTACTGCCGCCACCCTCATCGGAATCCGTCGCCACGACCACTACCACCGGTTTCTTTGAATATATTGATATATCCGGTTCTAGTTTAGGTGGTTTTGGTAGGTGGTTTTCAGTTAGGTTGTTTAGGCGGGTGGTTTTGGTTTCTGTGTTATGTGCTTGAGATTCAACTCAATCTAGTTTCTTTGCTTTTGGGTGTTTTTAGATGACATCTAGCCGGATCGGGTTTTGTTGGTTTTGGTTTATGTGTGAGATGAAGATCCTTGGTTGTTGATGGTAAGTTGTTTAGGAAATAAAATATTCTGAGGCCTTTTTATTTCTTATTTTTTTGGTTCTTTGCTATTTTGTTTCTTTAGTCGTCGATCTACCTATTTATAAATATTTTGAGTTATAGTTCAATAATTTGTTTGAGGCCATCAAAGTTGTTAATTAAATATAAATGGCACAGTAGTGATGGTCCTTGAGTTTTAATAACAACACATGTTATTCGGTTCACTTAATTGACCAGAAAATATTTTGGGTTTGGACCCATACATATTTGATCTCTTTTTTTCTTTGTATTTTGGACTTGAATCATTAATGATTTGTGGACTAAATTTGAGGTTTGAACTCAAGTGTTTGTTGATCCAACTTTGGATGTGATACATAGTATTTTGGTTGTGATAGATAGTGGTTCGAACTAAGATGGTTTTATTTGGGTTTGATTTTTGTGGGTTTGTGACAGATATTTACGAGTCATTGATGACTAATGTTGTGTGAAATTTTTCTTCACATTACAACTGTTTATTAACATCTATTGAGGCTTTTTTTAGATTGTAGTTTTGAAATTTTATAAAATTTAACTTTTAAGAAAAGTTTTGGAGTTTTATAAATTTTGTAGATATGAAATTACTACTATTAAATAATTTTTAGGAATTCTGAAATATTATTATTTATTACTTAGTATTTTAAGCTATGTCATATTCAAAAATATAAGAATAGACATGATGACATTTTTTAGCAAGTAAAAAAAATAAAAAACTCACCAGTGATATTGAAGTATTAGAAAAAAATTGGACAAAAAAGGTTGTGGTGTTTTTCGACACAAACGATATTCCTTGGTGGTCTTTTGTGTTACATCTAAGAAGAAAATAAAAGGGTAAATACAAGCAAATAGAATTCAACTTTGAAGTCTTAGAAAGGAAATCAATATTTAGCCACAAACTAGCTTTTAATAATTTGCTAAAAAAATTAACTATTAACACTTATTAACTTGAAAATTAATGCTAGAATTTGAAAAGTGAAACTGCTATCTAATCAATATATTATTAATTTAGATGTTTTGTTTTATAAATGACATCTATATGTGAACACAAAAACACAACAAATATAACATCATCTAAAACGCCTCACACCACCATTTCAGTTTCTTATTTATAGATTAGGAGGTGTAGATTTTATAGCGTATAAATATAAGTGATAAAGCCGTAAAATACCAACGAACTTTTCAAAATTTATCGATTTGGTACGTGTAACATTTCTCAATTTCAGGTTATTTTATGACACATATTATTCGTCACTATTTATTTTGGTCCGATACACGGTTACCTTTAAATTAACTTTAAGATAAATCGCATAGACTAGGAATAATCATTTAATATAAACGGTCATCAAATAAATTAAGGTTTACATAATTATTAAGAAGATAATTATTAATTTTGCGTGTTTTATTTTTATTAGTCACGTAAAAAGTAAACGTTTCGCGATAAAATACGTTCGGACGCACCCCGGGAATACCTAGACTTACCTAGACTCAAACCAATACCCACTTTTTATCCCTAAGCACGAAATTTATTTAATTTTTGTGTTACTAGCTCTCATTAGCCGAATATGGGTAGAAATCCTTGTTGTGATCCTTAAGTACATGTACTCCACGTAACTAATTAAGACTAGTACTTAATGTCTCCCACTAGCCTAACACCCAATGGTTAATAACCATTTTTCCTCCTTTTCCCTCTAGGCCGTGGCTAACAATGAACAAACACACAAAATCCTTAAGATTGCAAGTATCTAACTAAATCTTGTACAACCTTTGGTCATTAAGAGTAGTACTTAGTGGTTTATCAAGAAACCATGGGAGATTAACTAGGAAACCCCTAAACCGCCCCCATATGGCTCGTTCTAGTTAAGTGAGGACTAAGAGAGACTAACTAGCCTATGAGCTTATAAATATCACTTACATTAACACTTAATACATTTCCTAAAACTCTCAAACTCTCTCTCAAGATAAACCATCTTCCTTTTCTCTCTATTCCATTCGGCATACAAAATAAGCAAACCATACACGACCCACATCTCAATTCCAAGGACACAAGGTAGCTTTTAAGATCGAGTATAAGGATATCAAGAGGAAACACGAGCTAATGAGTTAGGAATACAAGCTTTGGAGCTTAGGTTATATACGTTTAGGGTGTAAACATAACGGGTTGCTTCATAATCCAAAACCAAGACTCTAGGACCCTTTGTAAGTCGTGCCTAAACTCCCACATATCGTATCCTATTCAATGTTTACTTAGCTAGTCATTTAAATAGCATACCTTGAGATCTAACAATCTTACGCGAGCATGAACGTGCATGGCTTAACCCATGCACGGTTCACGCACGTATAATTCATATAATATGCCTTGTGTGGTGCTAGCATGATTTAAAACATGGTTAACTAACGAGTTATGACTTAAGTCTTTCATAAAAAATACACGAATGAGAACCATAGAGATCATGGGTTAGTTTTTATTGAAAACGCAAATCCTATACGTAAACTTTTGAGGAAAACGAAACCATTTGGCTTGGGAACGCGTATAATAGTTACTAATTTATTTAATCTTATTAAAATATTCTGAAATATTATCAATTAAATACTCTTTTTATCAGAAAAAAAATAATTTTAAAAACATTGGCGAAGTTCGAGATTTGAATCGTTCGTTGTTAAGTCGCTCAAATGAGTCCCGAACCGCTTTTATCAAAAAGTATAATAAAAATGTTACACTTTTTACCCCTCAACTCTTTCAACTTGTCACTTTAATTTTTATATATATATATAACTTATATATCTTTTCATTTCAAAACATTATATATACACACCATATATCTTCTCTCCCATCGCCCTACTTCTGCACATATACGGGCCGGCCACCGGCGACGCCACCACAGGCCGCGGAAAAAGTTTTCGGCGAGATATTCCGGCCAAACACCATAAAACCTCCCACCTCCCGATGTTATCCGAATCCCTACCATCACTCTCCCTCAACTCGCCACCATCTTACCTCCACCACTGCGTAGATTGCTGTCAGCGAAAGCTACCACAACCATTTCATCATCTACCAACCTCACCATCGCCCACCACCACGCCCCAACCTTATAGGGTGCGTGTTGGTTTGTAATATACGCACCACGGGTGAGTCTCGGTGTATGGTTGGCAACGCGAGACTAGGGTGCGTGGGGTGGTAGTTTAACAACAAAAAAGGTTGTTGTTTCGGTGACTTAGCAACAAGGTTAGTGCGCTTCACGGGTTTATTGAAATCAGACGGTGGGTGCGTTCGTTTTATCTGGTTCGTAGAAGCAATAACATAGGGCCCGTTTGGTGTGTTGTTGGGCTGTGGTGTATCGCCACAACAGGGATGCGTTTGTTTTGTGTTTTAACGAGATAGTGTGCGTCGGGTTTGGTTTGCAGCCGGGGTCGGGTTGGTTTAACAGCCGGGGGGGTTGGGTTTTGTACTACCATAAAGGGGTGTTTGGTTGTGGGTTTATAACACCCGATGAGGGTGCATTGGTTTGCGGGGCAGCCGGGTCTAGCCGGGTCGGACATGGGTTTGGGTTGTGTCTGGTTTGTAAAATAAGCACCATGGGGGCGTTTGGCTGTTCGGGTCAGCCTAGGGGGGGATGCGTTTGGTTCAACAGGTTGCACCACAAGGGTGCGTTTGGCTAAGGGTTTAGCACCGAGGGGTGTGTTTGGTTTGGTTGGTAAAACAGCCAGGGTGCGTTTGGTTTACCAACGCAGCGGGTGCGTTTGGTTTACCAACGCAACGGGTCCGTTTGATTTATATTTCACAAAAGGGTGCGTTTGGCTATCATAAACAGCCGAGGGGTTGTTGGGTTGGCTCGGGACAGCCGGGGCAAGGGTTGTCGGGTCGGGTTAAGGGTTAACAACCACTGGGTGCGTTTGGTTTAACTATGGCAGCTAGGCTGCGTTTGGTGTAGTAGAAAACGAACCAGGGTGTGTTTGGTTTTATTATACACGCACAAGGGTGCGTTTGGCTGTCCGTCAGCCGGGGTGCGTCGAGTTGTGGGATGACACCAAAATAAAGTGAGTTTAGTTAACGCGAAAATATATAAATTGTTTCATTTAATCGATTTATATATAATGTGATGAAAAATATTATAATTTGCGCGGTCTAGTTAAAATATGAAATAAATATTAAAACGGGAATTATATTAATGTATAAGAGATATTGGATATATCTGAGACGAGAGTTGGACCAAAAATGGACCTTGACACCTTTTATACCGAATAATAAATATCAAAAATCGAAACATAAGATTCGGGAATCGAAGATGTTGATATAAATTATATTTTGATTTACAAAATATAACAAATTATAATTTTACGGATGTTTTGATATAAAACGGGACTTTTAAGTTCAAATAACGAAGAAACTGGAGTGTAATCGGAATATACATTTTAGTGGGAAAAATATGTTATTTTTAATATATATTAAAAATGACACATTTATTAATTAAACGATTTGAACACTTTCGGGTCCGTTTCAGCCTTTCGGCGAAACACGAAAGTTGTTCGTAATCACATTTTACTTTGCCGCGAGGATTATCAGTTTTAAAAGTTAAGATATAGCGGGTCGAAACTAAAGGTCGATTAATATATTATTTCAGTTAATAGTTTTAATATCATTATTCGGTTCTAAAAACGGAAAATAGTATATATACATAAAATATACTAAGGGTTAAGGTTTAAAGACGCGCAAGTGGATTTCTCATCACATGTATATAGGGAGTGTCAGAATATAAAAAAAATATGTATGATCTCGTGGTAACGGTGTACGCGTCGTTGGTCGTATTTAATACGTGTATTATAATCGAACGACATAATTATAGGTCGTAGTCGAGATCGTTGCAGATTCAGTGTGATTTAATTGGATTAATTGATCGTGGTCTTTAATCAATGTGAGTTTCATAGCCTCGCTTTTCAATCTTTTGAATGCTTTTTGTTTTTTTTTTTAATAACCGCGAGGGGGATACATGTTGTCTTCAAAATTTCTTATTATTACTCAGTTATCTTATAACATGTGATTGTTTTAAAGGATTTTGGGTGTTTATAAACCCCATGTTTTACTGGGTTTTATATATTTTGGGGTGAGAACATGCTATTTACAAATGCATTTAAAGGTTTGTTTACATAATTGGTTTTACATATTATTTGCATAGTTCGCTATGGGATACATTATTTGACTTCATTTGTGGTCACAAATGCATACTTTACATTTGAAATAATTTCGGATTAGCTTAGGCTAATTGAACTGATTGCAATAAAACTACTGCCCGGGTGTTCTTGGAGGGACACGGTAACGGGAGTAAGTAATACTTTTACATTACTGCCGGGTGTTCTTGGAGGGGTCTCCTGGTAACGGGATGTTTATACTCATTACATTACTGCCACGGTGTGTTCTTGGAAGGCGGACACCGGGGATAACGGAAGTATATATACGCACAATTTATTTGTATCCCTGCCCACAATTAGGGTACATACAAGTCTTCGTAACGAAGCGTCTTGAACTGTTAAATCACTTGGAGGAGTGATTTCTGCGTTACTGTTATGAAATAGATCTATTCGGATGTCGATCCTGTTCGGGTGATTAGCGATCACTTTGGTAACGAACATTATAGATCTATTCGGGATTGACAATCCCGTTCGGTTGGATTAGCTACCACAAGGTAACGAACGTTATAAATGTCGGATCATTGTTTGGGGACTACAGAGCGCCCCCCCGACACATACATACTTGGAACATTTTGGTGACATTACATTGTCATGCATTATTTATATAACATTTTGGGATACGATTGGTACTTTTTTCGTGACATAAATGTCTGTTATGCATTCTTTATAAATCTTTGGGAAAAAATTTTTTACATAGTAATGTGTTATACAGTGGATTACATTCATATTTTAAACTAATCTATGAACTCACCAACTTTAATGTTGACACTTTTAAGCCATGGTTTTTCTCGGGGATTAGATTTGCTTGGACTATTTGATGTGATAATTGGTAGTCTTTACATTCAAGCCTTTTAATTAGGTGATGCAAATTGATGTGACAAATGTATTATTAAATTCAAGTTTTGTATTAAATCAACAAATGTTATTATTAAAACGACACTAGAGGTCGTTCTCTTGTATTATTGCTGTGTTATACGGAAGTAAACACCCCATTTGGTATTCCGCTGAGTTTGGTAACGGGATTTTTGGGGGTTGTTTACAGTGATTAGGTATCAGTAGCAATGGTTAATAGAGAACTCGGTAGGCATATTTCTACCCTAGACTATACCGTTGGTCACAAATAATTGCATCACATCAAACATTTTCAAATTTGCATACTCGTTAACATGCTTTTGTTGTTTCAGTACGTGTTGCATTAAGTGACTTACGTGATATACATATAGTAATATATATGCTTGCATTTCCCTTTCGCGTATATCGTACGCTTTATTTTTTATATAAGAGTTAATTATATAAATATCCGGGAGAGTTTCTTTTAAGACATTGTGGGTTGCCACAAGGGTCTCATTATATTGTCAGACATTGTGAGTGGCACATTGGTTCTCAATTATACCTCAGACATTGTGAGTATTACAATGGTCTCTAAGGGTTATTTTTCTTCATGCATTATACTTTTTTGGTATTACGGAGATCATCATTAATTTTGTTTACATGGTATTATGTATGAATCTAGTATTACAATTCTTGTAATAGGCCGGGGACTTGTAATATGAGGATTGATATGATAATTGCTATATTAACAAAGCCCGTCACAGTTCTGTTTACACGGGATTGTGTATGAATCTAAATATTGCAAGTCTTGTATAGGCGGGACTTGTAATAGGAGGATCGATATGGTAATCACTATACTGATTTGTTTATAGAGATCTTTACCTTATTTACTCTAACCGAAAAGAGGAGTATCTCATTAATTATCTTGGAACTTTATTTGATCTCGCCTGGCAGTTTTTCACTCCCAGCTTTCATAGCGACGTTTTTAAATCACTACGTCCCATTATTCAGGTTAGATCACATTGCATTCGTCATGTCAACCACCTTGAAGGTTATGAGAGTACGCGTATTGCACCGGGAATTATTAAGTAGGATGATTTATAATCTGTTTATTTAAAAGGATTGGGACGCCTCTTCATTTAAATAAATAAATTATAAATCACCGAACCATAAGTTTATCATTTCTTACTTACATAAATTTGGACGCTTCTTTATGTAAATAAGAAATTATAAATGAATGGGCTTAATGGTATCCGATAGGACACGAGTATGAACCTGAAATCGATAATTATCAGAATCCGTTAAAAGGATCTAGAGACACAATCGTGTCTTACCACTCGACAGAATCTTAAGGCCTCACTTGGAGCTACCTTATCTCATTCTTAAGTTATTACTTTTGCCATTGCAAGTCCTTGAAATCACGAACTGTCTGTGGAGCTAACAGACTGAGTGCAATATCCCGTCACCATTTGTTATAGTATTGACGTTATGGTCGCTACTGTTGGGTCCTGGAGCGGTCCCGACTGATACAACCTTATCCAATAGGTTATGCAACTCCCCTTAAACGAGATAAACACCTATCGACGAAACAGATAGTTGGACTATTCATTTCGGGCCACTAGTAGGAAGACGTAGGGGTCGCTGGTACATCTAGTACTCCAAAGAAACTGGCAGTTGAGCGTGACTTGAGTGAGAGTAGCACTGGTTTGGGTGACCTGCGGGAAGTCCCAAGCAAGGAACACAAAAGCAAAGCGGTGAGCATGAGGGCAAAGCAGACAATATTGTGGTCTGAGTAAGCGGGATGTTCGAGTGAGAGCGATACCAGTGGTGTTAATATCAATCATAAAACTTGTGACGATATTTTTCAAAAATATCTACCTTGATGGATTTTTATATCACTGGTCAACTTAGCCAAACTTTTGGTTATGTGAGAAGACGTGTTCGAAACATCTATCTTGCTGAAGAAAGGTAATCTTCGTCTTGACTTAGAAACGATTTCTTCGATTTCTAAACCTTTTCTCGGTCACCAATCGGATAACTCGAAATTTATCAGGGGGGGACGAGGATTTCTTTAAGGGGTAGGTACTGTAACTTCCGAGAAATTTTTGATTTAGAATGACGATGTCAATCTTTGGACTTTTAGGGGTCTGGCTTGGACTTTATAAGATACGATCATCTAAATACGTTTTTTCCACGACTCGCGACTCTTAAAGCAAATCTTGATGTGGAAATGACATCCTGAAACTTTTTAGTTTTGCCCGAGACCTGGAGGAACGAGCGGGAAAAAGGGCTTAAACTAGCACCGAAAACAGTATTCGAACAATATATCAACGCGGACACACAAAAAACATTAAATTTGTTTTTTAGTTATCAATATTTTATTTAATAAAATATTAAAATAAAGTATTAATAATTTTTAATGAAAGCGTTTTTGGAACGCGGACTATTCGAGTTGGAAATTATTTTTTATTTCAGACGGAGCGAAACCGGTTCACAAAATTGAATAACAGATATTTTATTTAATCTTATAAAATATTTCTGAAATATTATCAAATAAATACTCATTTTTATCAGAAAAATAATTATAAAAACAATGGCGCAAGTTTCGAGATTTGAATCGTTCGTTAAGTCGCTCAAATGAGTCCCGAACCGCTTTTATCAAAAAGTATAATAAAAATGTTACACTTTTAACCCCTCAACTCTTTCAACTTGTCACTTTAATTTATATATATATATAAACTTATATATCTTTTCATTTCAACACATTCATATATACACACATATATCTTTCTCTCCCATCTCCCTCCTCTCTCACATATCCGGCCGGCCACCGGCGACCGCCACCACAGCCGCCGGAAAAGTTTTCCGGCGAGCTATTCCGGCCAACACCAAAAACCCTCCCCACCTCCCGATGTATCCGATCCCTACCATCACTCTCCCTCACTCGCACCATCTTCCCTCCCCCACTCTCGAAGCTGCTGTCCCGCGACAGCCTACCACAACCATCATCATCATCATACCACCCTCACCATCGTCACCACCACTGCCCCACCTTCATAGGGTGCGTGTGGTTTGTATATACGCACCACGGGTGCGTTCGGTGTATGGTTGGCACGAGATAGGGTGCGTTGGGTTTGTAGTTTAACAACAAAAGGGTGTTGTTTCGGTGACTTAGCAACAAGGGTGCGCGTGGTTTATTGACATCAGACGAGGGTGCGTTCGTTTTTGGTTCGTAGAAGCAAACATGGGTCCGTTTGGGGTGTTCGTTGGGCTGTGGTGTATCGCCACAACAGGGATGCGTTTGTTTTGTGTTTTAACGAGATAGTGTGCGTCGGGTTTGGTTTGCAGCCGGGGTCGGGTTGGTTTAACAGCCGGGGGGGTTGGGTTTTGTACTACCATAAAGGGGTGTTTGGTTGTGGGTTTATAAACACCCCTGATGAGGTGCATTGTTTGCGGGCGAGCCGGGTCTAGCGGGTCGGGACATGGGTTTGGGTTGTGTCTGGTTGTAAAAATAAGCACCTATGGGGGCGTTTGCTGTTCGGTGTCAGCCTAAGGGTGGGGGGGGGGGGATGCGTTGGGTTCAACAGGGTTGCCACCACAAGGGTACGTTTGGTCTAGGGTTAGCACCTGAAGGGTCTTACTTTTCTTTTTTATCTGTGTTTGGTTTGGTTGGTAAAACAGCCAGGGTGCGTTTGGTTTACCAACGCAGCGGGTGCGTTTGGTTTACCAACGCAACGGGTCCGTTTGGTTTATATTTCACAAAAGGGTGCGTTTGGCTATCATAAACAGCCGAGGGGTTGTTGGGTTGGCTCGGGACAGCCGGGGCAAGGGTTGTCGGGTCGGGTTAAGGGTTAACAACCATATGGGTTGCGTTGGTTTAACTATGGCTGCTAGGCTGCGTTTGGTTGTAGTGAAAAGAACCAGGGTGGAGGTTTGGTTTTTTATAACACGCACAAGGGTGCGTTTGGCTGTCCGTAGCGAGGGTGCGTTCGAGTTGTTCCCATTTATTTATATATCTTTGGGATGCCACAAAATAAAAGTGAGTTTTAGTTAACGCGATATATATAAATTGTTTCATTTAATCGATTTATATATAATGTGATGAAAAATATTATAAATTGCGCGGTCTAAGTAAAATATGAAATAAATATTAAAACGGGACTTATATTGATGTATAAGAGATATTGATATATCTGAGACGAGACATGTTGTGACCAATGGGAAATGGACTTGGACACCTTTTATACCGAATAATAAATATCAAAAATCGAAACATAAGATTCGGGAATCGAGATGTTGATAAATTATATTTTGATTTACAAAATATAACAAATTATAATTATACGGATGTTTTGATATAAAACGGGACTTTTAAGTTCAAATAACGAAGAATGAGTGTAATTCGGAATTATCATTTTAGTGGGAAAAATATGTTATTTTTTTTATATATTTAAAAAATGACCACATTTATTAATTTAAACGATTTTGAAGGACTTTCGGGTCCGTTTCAGCTATCGGAGAAACACGGAAAGTTGTGGTAATCCATTTTACTTTGCCGCGAGGATTATCAGTTTTAAAAGTTAAGATATAGCGGGTCGAAACTAAAGGTCGATTAATATATTATTTCAGTTAATAGTTTTAATATCATTATTCGGTTCTAAAAAAACGGAAAAATTTAAGGGTATATTTTACATAAAATATACTAAGGTTAAGCTTTAAAGGAACGACGCAAGTGGATTTCTCATCCACATGTATTTATGATGCATTACCATACATATAAAAAAATATGTATGAATCTCGGGGTAATCGGTTGTACGCGTCGTTGGTGTATTTAAATACGTGTATTATAATGAACGACTTAGTATAGTCGTGTCGAGATCGTTTTCAGATTCAGTGTGATTTAATTGGATAATTGATCGTGTTTTTAATCAATGTGAGTTTATAGCTTCGCTTTTCCAATATTTTGAATGTTTATAACCCGCGAGGGGGAGGGATACATGCGTGTCTACAAATTCCTTATACGTACTTCGTTATCTTATAAACAATGTGATTGTTTAATTGATTTGTGAGTTTATAACCCCATGTTTTACTGGTTTTACATATATTTGGGGTGAGAACATGCTATTTACAAATGCATTTACAGGATTGTTTACAAATTGGTTTACATACTTATTTGCATAGTTCGCTATGGGATACATTATTTGACTTCATTTTTGGTCACAAATGCATACTTTACATTTGAAATAATTTCGGATTAGCTTAGGCTATGAACTGATTAGCAATAAAATACTGCCCGGGTGTTTCTTGGATGGGCGACACCGGTTGGTAAACGGGAGTACATTACTTTTACATTACTGCCCGGGTGTTCTTGGAGGGCACCAGGTAACGGGCTTGTTTCATACGCATTACAGTACTGGCCCGGGTTGTTCTTGGAGGGACACGTAACGGGAGTATATATACGCATTATTTGTATCCCTGCCCAAATTAGGGTACATACAAGTCTACGTCACAGCGTCATGAACTGTAAATCACTTGGAGGGTGAGCGCGAATGTTATGAAATAGATCTATTCGGATGTGGATCCCTGTTCGGGTGATTAGCGTTCACTTGGTTAAGAATTTATAGATATATTCGGGATTGACAATTCCCGTTCGGGTAAGTAGCTACCACCAGGTATATCGCACGTCTATAACATGTCGGAGCATTGTTGAGGGACTTACAGGGCCCCCTTGTCACATACATACTTGGAACATTTTTGGTGAATTTCATCTCGTCATTGCATTATTTATAAACCATCTTTGGGATAGATTGGATACTTTTTGGTGACATAAAATGTGTTTATGCATCTCTTTATAAATCTTTGGATTCACAACATACATATATACATAAATCATAAGATTTCAAGATCTTAGGTAAATCTTGTACCAAAATCTTGTAATTAAGGAATGTACTAGTAAGGTATTATCAAAACCATTAGAGAGTAACTAGAATCCTCAAAACCACTAATGAAGGGCACGGTTTGGTTAGTTTTGAGACTAGGAAAGCCAACTAGCTCTAAGCCTATATATATACCCATGTACATTGACATTTAACACTCTTGGAAACTCATGAACACTCTCTAAATCAAAACCATCCTCATTTCTCTCTTTTGCAAATCGGGTCATACATAACCGAACCCATACACACCCTAAATTCATTTCAAGCACTCAAGGATTCATCCTAAGCACGTCTAAGGTCACACAAGGGGTATTGAAAGCTTTGAAGCTCGGGTTAACGCACACACGGGTGTGTACACGAATCGGGTTGCTTGCCTAACTCGTAACAAAGCTTTAGGACCTTTTGTAAGTCGCGTACAAGCTTAAACACTTCGTTTTATAATTGTTTTCTTCTTATCTAGTCGTATGGACCACGTTTACTTGTGTTTAATAAGTAACGTATGCGTGAACATTTCACCATGAGCTAAGTCCATAACGTTTTCATTTAACCACAAGAAAGGGAAACCCATATGGGCACTAACTCTTACACTCAAAATATATGAAACCACACGTAAACTTTTAAAGAAAATGAAATGGCGTGGCTAGGGAAGGGGTATACGACATCATTAGACGTTTGCATGTGTTACACGACCCTTATATAAGCTAATCGAACTCATTTGTGGTTACTAGGGCTATTAACGAAATTCTTATGTTATTACTAAGCGAAATGGACCACTAATGGGCCTCGTCAAGCTCAACAGTCCGTTAACATGTGTAAAGGGGCCCACAGCTTATTGATAAGCTCCACGAGCTTATTAAGAGACCTAATATGCTTATTGGGCCTATTCGCGAGCTTATTAAGAATCTTACAAGCTTATTTGAAATTAATAAGAAATTTGACACAACCTAAGACCAAACTCGGACCCTTATCGGGCTTATTAGCCCACCACCGAGTCCAACGTAAGCGAATAAGCTCACAATAAGCTTGGGCAGCTTATTGGTGAACTTATGTAAGCCTAACGGGCTTAATGGACCTAAATAACACTAGTGGACCTTAATGGACCAAGCTCGACCCTTAAAACCCTATTCGAACTCTTAATGGGCCTGAAAGCCCAATAACGAGGGCTTATTTGCTTATGTAAATAAGCCGAACCAAAAACAGACCTAATGATGCTTATTAAGGCTATAAGATAAGTTGGACCACTTCATTCAAACCTTAATGGACTTTTAAAACCAATCGGGTTAGAGTTATTGGGCTAACAAGCCCAATAAGCTCGAATAAGCTCCAATAAGCTCTCCCGAGCTTATTTTCAGCTTAACTGACTTAAATAAGCTTAATGAAGGCTTTTGTGCTTTTAAAATCCAAATTGGACCTTTAAATGGCTTATTGGACCTTAACGGGTCCAATAAGGCCCAATAAGCTCAATAAGCCAAAATAAGCTCATCCGAGCTTATTTATGGGCTGACAACAGCTTATATGACTTATTGGAACTTAATGAAACATAATGCCACTTGTTAGAACTTAATTGGGGTTAAAATGCGATTTTTACAAGATAAGGGACTAAAAGTGTCAATTTGCAAACTTGAGGGTTAAAACTGTCTAAATCTGTTTTAAAGAGTCTAGGGACTGTTCTGGACATTCTGAAACTTAAAGGGGCTGTTTGGAAAATAAAGGGGCCTAAAGTGTAATTTTGTAAAGTTGGAGGACTAAAGTGTAACTATGAAAACTTAAGGGTTTAAAAGGTAAATATTAAATATTTCACAAACCTAGGGGCTGATATTATAATTATAGAAAACTTAAGGGCGTTTTATGATCGAAAGTGATTTTTATAAACACTTAACGAATCGGACAAGTATAATATATATCGGATATTATACGAGTTAAAACACGGATTAATAAATATGAATATTTATTAATAACATCTATACGTATATACTTGAACGTGTAAATCGTATACTTTCCCAAAAGCCATTTCGTAAATACAAATACAAATCATATGCACCACCACACAAGTGATAACAGTATATATAAACTAATAAGATATTGTAGTTTATACAATAAGTCTTTAGCCTAAACTTGTAGACTAAGACTGTCCGTATTTACTCAGGTTTTTAACGGTGTGATTCATACTTGGATATCTATTATCATTTTCAGAGGACTATTTACTAAGGTGAGTTCATAGCCCCATGTTTTACAATTATTTAAATGATTTACATCCTTGGGGTGAGAACATGCTTTGTTTTACAAATTGGACGCAAGTGTACATTTTATACTATGATTACGTGTTTGCCTAAGTAGCGATAACCCACTGAGCCCATTATCATGAACTGTCAATTACTGGATTGTGAGCACGAATGTTATAAATAGATCTATTTGGGATTGACAATCCCCGTTCGGGTGATTAGCTATCACCGGGAACGAACGTATACCATGTCGGATTTGGGATGTTACGGGTTAGAACATCATTCACGGGCAATTATTGGCAATCTATTTGCATTCATACATAAAGGTCGAGCTTCATTGTCAGACTTAGGAAAATGGTAATTACTTTTATATGTTTTGCATCTTTTGCTTAAATCATACACTTGGAAAATCTTGCTGTCCAACAATTGATTTATACATAAACCTATGAATATAAGCAACTTTATGGTTGACGTTTTAAGCATGATTTTAGGTCCAATAAAGGAACGAGGGTGCAAAGAACATTGGAGGTCAATAATTGAAGAGGTCAACATTTAAGATATGGGGTCTTAGTGGATGTTGCTTGAGGAAGCAGACTTGGAGCATGGCTTAGAGCATGCTGTCTCTTCATATTACCGAGCAAATCCAGGGGAGTCTTCCGTTCTAATTCTACTCTTGTTCTTGAATTTTCATTTCCTTAATTGTACAATAGGGACATTGTACAAACCAAGTGGGGGGATGGGAGTAGAATTATCACTTGACTAATATTTGCCTTTGATTTTCTAGTTTTCTTTGAAAAATTATGCCAATTTTAAAAAGTTTTGACATGTTTTTCCTAATAAAATAGAATTAATCTTTGCCGAGCGCACTATAACCCTTTATTCCAATTGGTGAGGTTAAGCCTAATAATTCTGTTTTCATCTATTATACAAAAATCCACCAAAAATATGAGTGTGTCGGTAGTATTGTAGACTTTAGAACTTGGCCTGTACATCATTTCAAGACCTAATTGATTAGTTGGAATAGGCAGTTCAAGAAGGCAACGTATTAGGAATTCACCCAAATAGCCTTTATGTGTGTTTATCGACTTGTCACACTGACTTGTCGACCTCCCTGTGTAAAACCCTTTGTTGCACTCAATGTCAGTGCAAGATACCCCTAGATCACCTTGTTATTTCGACTTAGCCTACCTTGTAGTCTTTATTTTCTTTGTGTTGAAAGCTCTGGCTACTTAAGTCCATGGTTCGGGGGAATGGGAACGAAAATTGTATGCATTCGTGGAAAACCAATCAGTTATGATTTATAAAGACCCCCATGTATCATCACTTTCGAAGTTATTCATCTAAAGTGGGGGGATGTGCATATAATATCAGATGCTGTAGGGGAAATATTAAAAAGATATAAACTCCTGTAGCATTTACATGTTTAAAAAGAAAAAAAGATGATGCAACTAAAAAACCACCCATGTACTATAGAATGTAAAGATGGTGCAAATTAAGCCATAATTGTGAAAAATAGATCTAGTAGCCTATTATTACACCAAGCCATCTAAATAATTGTGTGTATCCTATGTCTTTATCCTACCCTATATCATTCTCCAGTCCAAGCCTTTGGTTTTGTTCGAATGGGGGATTTAATTGCAATCATGTATGTCTATTCCATTGTTATGGATGTGTATATATGATTTTGTCGCCCTTGTTGGTGTAACGCTTTTGGTAAAGGTTGCAAAATGATTCACCCTGAAACCTATATGTCACCCTTGTTGCCTTTGAGACTGTTTAGACCCTAATTCTAGCTGGTGGAGATTTGTGTACATTCCAAGCTTATGATAGAATACACACTATGACTATGCAATTGAGTGATCACCCATAAAATGAAACACGAAGATTAGTGAGAGTATGAGTGTGATTCATTTTTCCTTTCGTGAGGTGCTCAGTTTAGAATTTTTTAGCATAAGTGATTTTTAAATTCCTATCTTCCTTAAAAACTTGGGAGATATCTTTTTAAGAATTATTTAAAAGGTCTACTTGAGGGCAAGTAGAAGTCAAGTGGGGGAATATTTGATAACATCAAATATTTAATACTTTTATATATCAAATACCCGAGTTTATTGCCTTACTTTATATCATTTTTATATGAATTCGGTACTTAATTCTTTTATATTTCAATTTCAGATAATTAAAGGCATTGGAACGGAAAAGATGTGGAAAAATGGCTTTTTATATCAAAATCCGCATTATGAAAGAATTACGGCATAATTATGGAGTCCGCCGTAATATTATTACAAGAGAAATAATGTTTAGAAGACTTTACGGCGTAACGTCCTGCACGAGTTACGCCGTAATCATTTATTAATAAAAATTTGGTGCTGACGAGGCATTACCGCGTAACGTCCCGTACGAGTTACGCCGTAAAATATTATTATGGAAATAATATTTATGCTGATTAAGGGTTATGGTGCAACGTGTTGATAAGATTACGCCGTATCCAATTTTATACTTGAAGATGGAATGCCGCGTCAGAAGGGTTTACGGCGTAACGTGGTCGATGCCATTACGCCATAAAGTATGAGTCATCACAGGGACTAAAGCTGCACAAAAGTTATGAAGTTTCAAGAATTAATTATAAACTACATAGAAAAAGAGGGGCCAAACTCGCCAAGTGACTAAACTTTACCTTTACTATATATATGATATCAAATTGTTATCATTTATTCATTCTGTACTCATCTGGTGGTTTAGTCGCCAACAAGAAAAGGGAAAAAGACACTGTTCGAGCATAGGTCTAGGCTAGGGGATCAAGAGCATTAATTCAACACAGTTTGTAATCATACTTCAATTTATTTTGGTCAATATAATTAATTAATTATTTTAATTTAGCGGATCATGCGGTTTAATTTATTGTTGCTATGTTATTAATTATGCTTTATTATTTGTTATTGACATTTAATTATCTTTTGGATTATTAAGTTATGATCTCGTTGTTGTATCACTTTCTTTATTATTTCATGTAGTGCATTTAAGTGATCCTTGTGCCCTGAGTAGGTATTGATTTGAGGTTGAGTATAGTCAAGGATCTATATGATCTAAAAGACCTTGGCGTGCACGATTGACTGCAAGTTGACCAATACCTGTAGTCGTTCGTCCTAGATCAGTTAGGCGATCCCTTAACATTAATACCCGATTTGGTGTGCAAGCTAATTAGGAGACCACCTATTTAGGATTAAGCGTATCTCATAAAATAAGTGACTATAAGATTGTGACAAGACATTGCACTGGAGATCATAGTAATTAATTGTGTTCTTCCTTCCTAGTTGTCCACCACTATACCAATTCCCTTTCCGACAGCAAGGCTTACCACCAAAATAACTCCATATTAATCTCAAAAACTCAAACATGCTTTCTTTCCTACTTTCTTAGGTAGATTAATAAAATTAATTAGACAATTAAAGACACAAACCGTTCATTGGGTCGACACCTGTACTTACCAGTCACTACACTATATACGATAGGGTACACTGCTCTTTAGTGCGTAGGAATAGTCGAGGTAGTTAGGGTTTTATAAATGTAAAACCTGACGTAGTTTTTTATTTAAAAGAAATTATGCATCATTCGTCCATAATGCGATTTACTGCATACACAACCCTCTTTAGCCGGCAACAACATGAGTTCCTCATCCATTACCTACTTTTCTTCATTTATAATCTGATTATCATCCATAAGTAATTATCGTTTGTTAATTGATAAGACAAAACATCGAGCCTAAAACAAATAAAATTTAAGCTAATTTAAAAAAATTAAAATCAATGTCGAAGATTTTTGATGTAGTACATAATGTTTTTAAAGTCGATTAGATGACTAATTTTGATTGTGTGTTTGTCATGTGTGTTCGCGTGTGTGTTTTGAACATTAATGTGTGTTTGTGACAATCAAAAAATCAAAAAATTTTAGATGGAGAATGAAAGTGGGTGGGGGATTTTTTTTGCTTTTTATATGTGATGGAATTGTTCGTCAAGTATACAAATCATATTTAACTAAAGCATTATATTGGGGCAACATTGACTAATATCTTTTTTATGTTTTGACGATGATAAATAAACGTCCGCAACACTTAAAATAACAAACGATTGCCAAAATCCGTAAAACGGATACAGAAGGTCTGGCGCATTGGTCACGCGTCAGAACGTGGCCAGCGCGCCACTCATGGCATCCGTTTTTACAAATTTTGCGAAGTAGGCTTTTCTCTTACCCGACACATGTGGAAACTTGAATAAAGGTCTGTACATGATACTTGAGCATTTGGGAACACTCTAAATAAGGTTTAGACTTAGAAAGGAGCAAAAAAATCCTCTCGGTTTTCAACAAAATGTCAACTCAATTCTTTTATCAAACGCCTCTATCCAAGGCCAAAACTTCTTTTTTAAACCTAGTATGAATATACTTTCAACATACCATCAAACGAAAGTATTCATTTGACCTTAATCCGAATTTACGTTGCTCCTAATCACGTAACGGATTTTACTCCCTTATTGGTCAAACTAACTCAAATGTCACTTTACGTAAACGCATCCTCTCCCGTTATGGGATATGCTTTACTTGAGATGCAAATCACTTAGCTTGTTTGCATCAAGGTGATTAGTGATCAAATCCATTGTTGAAATTTATGGATTAAAGTCTAAATGCCTAATTTAGTTTATGGTACTGGAAGTTAAGTATTACTTTGATCCTTCTTGACATTTTCTAACTAAATTTTTTACAAACTCCGCCACACTCCCACATGTATCACTCACATACTCACCACTACCTCACTTCTCACCAAAACATTCCATAATCTATTTGGTAATACCCATCTTCTAATAAATGAACATAGATTCTCCCCTCTCCACAGAGCAATCTATATATCTTTCTCATTTCCCAAATACAATCAATAAATCACTATTGGCTAACTCTTTTCTCTTTAATGTAAATATGATTAATCCCATAAATCCACTCCTTTAGATTTATTCCATTGTAACCCCGCCTAAAATATGTCACAGCTGATGATAACGGGGCATACTTCTTAATACAAAAGCACATGTATATAAGTATAAGCGCCATCTAAATGATCGTTTAAAAGAATAACTTCGTTGTTTCATTGAAGTAGAATAAGTTTCAAAACAAGTTGTCCCAAGTTTGAATCAACTGAAATTCATAGAAATACAACGAGAAAAGGTAGTGCATGAAAAGTCCATACAAATGTAGTCTTGTAATGAATGAAGACCTAATGCACTTCAAATACTCCAAAACAGATAAGCACCTGAGAAATACATCTTAAAATGTAACATAACGATGGTGAGTTCATAAAGGATTGAATAAATAAAATCTTGACCGCAAGATTTAAATTGGTATGACAAAATGTAAAATGACATTTGAATTTGATTGCACTAAGCTCATGACGACCTAACACGAAGACATTGTATAAACATAACCTTTGTCGGTTTGGAATGGTCCAACCCTAGACCCCTATAAGACTTTCGATGATGGTTATACGTCCTTGGCCTTGTAGGAGATCCAAACCTGGATGGGGAGTCAATCCAATAGATTATTATATAACCCACAAGCCTTACAAAAGATATTAACGGTTATCATGATGATCACGTTGAGTGGTTGTCCGGTACTTAGGCGCCTCATATAATCATTGTAAAAATAGTAAAGTAATGGTACTTGCGCCTAATGTAAAAAACAAGCAATGTATCTCACCCCTGAGAAGTTTCTGTTAAGTAATATTAAACAAGTTAAAGCGGGGCTATAAACTCACTCAAGGTGAAAAGTAGTGATTTAGAAAATTCAACCAATGTAATCGTTACAAAAGTTCAGTGCAATGCAACGTATTACTAATTAAAGAGCCATTTAGAAAAATGCAAATCGAAAATAAAATGATAGCACCAATATTTAATAACGATATATCACCACCTAATAATTTTTGCACTTTTAGTTTTATAAGTCAAAATAATGGCTTGCTCAAGTTCTCACTTTAATATATAAGTATAGCACATTTTTAAGTATTTTCATAAAGTCAATCTTTAATCATAGATCTAAATATTTGTAAAATAATATTTTATAAAGTTTTCGACTCGAAATAAATACATATAAAGTTGTTACTACAATATGATTCAAGGTCATTTATACAGCTCAAAACGAGCCCGAAAACCTCACTTCGAAACCCCAATATTAAAAATCATAACAACTGTATATTTACTAAAGAAAATAATGTGCTGATAATTTATTAACATTTCGAAAAATAATCGCAACTTTGACGGAGTGTACTCCTTCGATATAAACTTTCATGACAAAAGAAGTGACACTTATATTTAGCGAAAAAGTCATTCCGGCAAGATTACTTTTATACACTTTAGCCGATTCGGATCCGAAAGGGGCCAAACCCTCAATTTAAAAATCTAATCAGAATGTTCACAGTTTTGAAAAGCTGTCAAAAGCAAATTAAAGATTCGCCAAACTATAGACAAACGGCCATACCATTACTTCGTTTAAGTTCAAATTTTTTACGTTTCAACTTATATCCCACGGAATCGTTATTAGTGTACTATCATAATTTTTATCGTATTATTAAATTGTCAAAGAACATTTTTAACACAAGATAACAGAGGACCCCTTATACATAACTATTTGGGCACTTATTATTATATACATACCAAATCTACACAATTTATAACCTACCATCTCAACAATAAAAATCATTCTAACCAAATCCTGTCATCCACCTTCTCATTAATCCATACAACAACAAAATCCAATCTATCCAAATCACATCCAACACTATCAACAATATTAACAAAATAAACTAAAACAGAAAAAAATATGATATAAAATTAAACTAATCCTAGATTATAAAAACTTCCCATTTAACAACAAGTTTAAAATTTTAAACAAGTAACTTAATGAATGTCAAAATAAATATTAATAATAGTATGAACATTTATATAATTTATGTTTGGGAATGTTAATCATGAAACCTTAATATTACACAAATTCTACGAGCTACAGCATCGGATAGATCACATATAGTCACAAAACATAAATTAACATAAAAAAACATAAACATAAAGACAGGATACAGACCTTAGCAACCAATCAGTGCACGAAACACAAGCGTCTTCGTGTACACGCACGTGTGTATAAATCGTGGCTTAAACCTAAACCACTATTAGTTACTAAAATAAAAAACTTCTACGTGTATCCAACATACACATATATGTACAACGATTATCATCCGAATGCTATTTCTTGACCAACGAGCAAAAGAAAACAAAATAATTGAAACAAAAAAACCCTAAAGGTTGTTTGGTTGTTCGACCAAATGGAGAAGTAGAGAAGAGTGGGATGTGAATTTATGAACTCTAGGTCCTACCTTATATACTGAAGATGATTTTTACAAGGGTTTTCTCTAAAGTACATAACTTGCGAGAAAAAGAAGCTCAAAACTCAATCTATCCCCCTTTGGTCCCTAGATCCTGTCTAACCAAGGGATAACACCCCTTGTGTTGATTTTTTTTTACTTCTAATATATTATGGATTAATACATTTATAATTAACCCAATTAATTAAAAAACCATTATATTTAATTAATCATAACAACTAACTTAACAGACCGTCAGTGTTCTTTTCTTAAAATCATAAATTAATATAAATAATAAATAGTTACAATATAACATTAGAAAACATTAACAGAATGATATCTAAGAGTAAAACTTGTTGTGAACCCTCATAAGCTCACTGAATTTCTAGCTATAATAAATATCTTTATGACCATGAGCACAAACCGACATCTCCACGTGCGAATGTAACATTCAATATAATAATACTAACAACATTAACGAATATCTAGTCAGTCCATCATCAATCTCCAGAATACCTGAGTGATAGCAGATTTGTATACAACTCAGCTTTCCATGGTTCATAGTCAGATCTATCTCTTTGTTTATCAGATACAATGTTAAACTTTAATCTATAAATGGAACGTTGAAGTTTGCATACTTTGTTGGGATGTTTCGGATCCACAAACCCTTCTGGTTGCGCCATATATACGTCCTCCCTTAGGTTACCATTCAGAAAGGCTGTTTTAACATCCATTTGCCAAATCTCATAAAAGGTGCTTGACTATGACTATGAGCCTCAAAATGTTAAAGTTCCTACTTAGAAAGGCTGGTTTCTATGTTGATTTGCCAAATCTCATAGTCAAGCACCATATCTATCTGGTGCTTGAGGTATCCTTGTGGATCTACGAATAGGAACTTTAACATTTTGAGGCTCGACCTCCATGGGCACGACCTCATTATGTTCTTTGTTAGTATTTTCAGAAGGTTGTGCATCTTCTTCTTGAATTAATTCAAGTCCTTCTTCACTCCCACTCATTTTGAGAGGTCCATGACTCCCACTCACTTCTTGTACTATGAGGTTATCCTCAAAGAACTCAGCATTTCGAGCAACAAATATCTTGTTCTCGGGTGGATAGTAAAAGTAGTAACCCATTGTTTCCTTTGGGTAACCTACAAAGATACACTTAATGGATCTAGGATAAAGTTTGTCAGGCGCGTCTCGTTTAACGAGTGCCTCACAACCCCAAACCCTTAAGTAGGACAACTTGGGAGTTTTCCCATGCCATATTTTATAAGTTGTCCTTTCAACCTTCTTGGTTGGAACCATATTAAGAATGCGAGCTGCAATCTCGAAAGGATATCCCCAAAAGGATTTTGGCCGAGTTGTTAGATTCATTATGGATCGAACCATATCAAGTAAAGTTTGATTCCTCCTCTCAAACACCCCGTTATGTTGTGGTGTAAAAGACGGAGTAAGTTGGGATACAATACTATAACTTTTCATGTGACTAAAAAACTCACGACTCAGGTATTCTCCTCCTCGATCGGATCGAATAGCCTTTATCTTTTTACCAAGTTGATTTTCAACTTCATTTTGAAAGACCTTAAATATTTCAAATACCTCATGTTTATGTTTCATCAAGGAAACATAACCATAACGGCTGAAATCATCTGTGAAGGTGATGAAATAACTAGCACTCTCTCTTGACACAGTTCTAAAAGGGCCACATACATCAGTGTGTATAAGTTCTAATAGGTCCTTTGCTCTTTCCACTTTATGTGGAAAAGGCTTTCGCGCCATCTTCCCAAATATACAAGACTTACATTTCTCAAGGGATTCATTGTGAGTGGATTGTAAGATCCCATCACGCTGAAGCTTGTCCATGCGTTTCTTGTTTATATGTCCAAGACGACAATGCCATAGATAAGAAGAGTCCAAAGAATATTTGACTCTTTTGTTGCTAACATTAAAAGTATAACTAACATTTGGATAAAGATTATGCATATCTATTTCATAAATGCCATCATGTGGAATTGCATTAAAATAAAATACATTATCTTTTGAAACAGAAATACCATAATTCGTAAATGTATGAATATAACCGTTTTCAACCAAACGAGAAATTGAAACAACACCCCTAGTAACAGTAGGTACGAAATGACAGTTGTCTAATACAATTATTAAACCACTAGGAAGAATTAAATCAAAACTTCCAATCGCTTCAACGGCTGCACGCATTCCATTGCCCATGTACAGACTTAAAGCTCTATGTTTCAACTTCTTGCTTCTTCTAAGACCCTGCAAGGTATTACAAATATGAGTACCACAGCTCGTATCATATACCCAAGTCTTATTAGGAAAAGCATAGAGTTATTTAGTGAAGATGCTTGAAGTACTAGCCATGCTAGCCTCTTTCCTCTTCTTCAACTCAGCTTGGTAGGACGGACAGTTCCTCCTCCATTGACCCACCTCCTTGCAGTGATGGCAGATAGAGTCCTTTGCCAGATTATCTCTCTTAGGCGGCGGTGAGATCTTGGGCTTGGGAGCATAAGCAAGCTTATTCTTTCCCTTATCATTACCCTTCGCCCCTTGCGGTTTCCTTTTGTCCTTCTGGATCTTACCCTCTTGTATAGCTAACACAGCGGGAGTTTCAGCCTTCTTTGGAATACCTTTCTCATGGAGTTTCAGCATAGCATGCAATTCAGCTATCGTCTTCCCCATGCTATGCATGTTATAGTTCTGAATGAACTGATCATAGTCCTTGTTGAGAGAATTCAAAATAAGACTCACACCAAGTTCATTTGGCATTGCATAGCCTAGGCGTTCCAAAGTGTCCAAGTAGCTCTTCATCTTCAAGAGATAGGAGCTTACTGACTGACCTTCCTCCTGTTTACAAGCGTGGAATGCTTTAACTGTTTCAAATAGTTCCTGTTTTGCCTGCTCTTCGAACATAGTTTTTTGTTCTTTCAACATGTCATATGCATTGTATTTTTCTAACGTCCTTTGCAGGTATGGAGACATACTCGATAGCATAAGACATGCAACCTCTTGCTCAAGATTGACAGTCTTATAGTACTTGTTAATAGTGTCAAGGTCAGCAATTTCAGAATCAGGGGCGGGTCTAATAGGCTGTTCCAAAAACTTCATCTTTTTCTCATACCTGAGAACAATTCTTAGATTGCGATACTAGTTTATGAAATTCGAACCAGTGAGTTTCTCCGCTAGGAGAATTGACGTGATAGTCGTATTGTTTGTGTTTTAGGCATTAGCAGCCATCAACAAAACAATCAAAAGTTCAAGAAATATTTGTATTTTCGATAATCATTTCTTATAAAATTAACTAGCCATGTTTATACATAAATAAACAATTAATTTTATTAAGAGTCTAAGATCCAACTTTGAAGTTGTACCATTAATGCAGTTGATCTACTAGAAATGGTATAACTCAAAAAAGTAATCAGCGTCTAATAATTGTCAACATGTGCAACTCTTAGCCAGTATGGGGCACAAGGCATCATAATCCAGAATATAAATGTCAAGTAGCATGTTTAACCCCATCTATTGCTATCGGGTAGAAGTTCTGAACGACATACTTGATTTAAGTCGTCCAATACAAAATCAGTAATTTTATAGTCTCAGGTCTGACTATACGATTGTTATATTACCTTGTTTGTAAAATTTACCTAAAACTGTTTTAGAGTAAAAATTACATCTCAAGTGATTTCATACTGGATTGCAATTGACTTATTTTTCGGGTAGAGTTTTGATAAAATAATGTTACCAAAAATTTGTGTATAAAGAAGCATGCATACAACCTTAAAACATTTCCATTTTAGTTTTAAAAACTTTCTATAAATAGAATTTCCTACATTTTATAAATCACATGCCATTTATAAAATTAGGGTTGCCTTGATTTACAACATTTCTAAGTATAAGTGATCTTACTACGGATAAGGTTAATTCCCTATGGGAAATAATCAATCCTTAGTAACGATTGTTACATACTTAAATATGTTAGAACAATTTATGTAAAATTTGTGTATTCTTGCATTGTTTCCGTCGCATATTTTCCCTTGCGAAAACCATAAACCCTGCATTATAGAACTTGCAAAGAATACAATTTTACGAATATAATTTCATGATTATTGAAAGTGTACATATCAATATATGATACAATAAGCATTTTAATCACGTACTTTTAGTCCATATTAATTTTGAAAATCATTTTTGCATAATTATATAAAATAGGCCACTATATAAAACATGCAAAACATATTTACCAAATTTAATCATACTAAACAAGAATCACATACACAATTAAAGCATTTATTCAAACAAAAATTCTTCCTACATTGCAATAAATCAAATAGATTTCCGAAGATTACTCTTGCATAATATATTCCACATGCATGCCATTTCATATATATATATATATATATATATATATAATAAAATATATTAAATATAATATATATATATATATATAGGCTTAATAAACCATGGCTTACATGCATGTAATCCATGGTTGACAATTTATGACAAGATAAATAAGCTACAAATATATATAAAATCTAAAACGCAAATATTTATCAAATAAGCGAATTAGAAAACATGTAAAATATATTCATATATATTATTTCCTTACTTATGTGACCAATTAAAGCAAGATTATTTCTCTAAATAATTTTCTAAAATAAATTTCACATAAAAAGGCAACAAATAATACATATGGGGCGACATATTTTACATATATTTACGTTTTTTATGTAATTACTACGCTATATGAGATGGCTCGTGATGCCACTGTTGGAATTGGTTAATCATTAACCCTAATATTACACTAATATTCTACGAGCTACGCAGCGGATATAGATCACATATAGCACAAATAATTAACCATAAAAACATAAACATAAATAAAGGATACATACCTTTAGCAACCAAGCTAGTGACGAAACGCAAGCGTCTTCGTGTACACGCACGTGTGTTTAATCGTGCTTAACCAAAACCACTATTAGTTACTAAAATAAATAACCTCCGCGCGCATCCACACTACAAGTCAAACAATATCACCCGAATGCTAGTTCTTGACTAACGAGCAATAAAACACAAGAATTATTAACACCGAAAAAACCTAAGAGTTTGTTTTGTTTCGTTCAACCAAAAGGAGAAGATATAAGAAAAAATGGGATGGGAATTATGAGCTCTAGGGTCCTCCTTATATAGTAGATGATTTTAGGGTTTACATAAAATACATAACTTGGAGGAAAAGATAGCTCAAAACCCAATCCAACCTCCCTTTGGGCCTATGGCCGGTCGAACCAAGCTCAACACCCCATTGGTGTTGACTTTTTGACTTTTCTAATATTTATGGTTAATTACATTTAATTACCCTTTGACAAACATGTGACTTGTAATATGTAACGTAAAGTGCGCAAGTTACTCGTAATCACAAATCATCAATGCATACATGCATCAACATCTCTCGACGTCTCAAGTATGTATCAAGACGGACATTGATTTACACCCGATGTAAATCACATAAGGTATGTACAAACAAGCATTAAACTTGTAGGATGAACAAATAAATAAGTTTTTGTCTTAAACTTTACATTTTTATAAATGTAACAAAATAATTTTTTCAAAAATTAATTAGACAAATTATTTTTTAAATTATAAAGAAATGTTTTATGTGGTAGTTATTTCAAAATTCAAAATTTGGTTCTTTTCCCCCCCAAAACATGTTAAACTTTTAGCAGCTGTTTCTGTATCATTAGTGTAATTCAGATCACCAAACAAAAAAGAATAATCTAACTACACTTTGGGCATCAGGCATGCAAATATCGTCATCCCAACGAATGGCCTAGTAAGTATCTTATTCTTAAACATGTGGAGGAACAAATTCTATTTTGACTACAAGTGTCCGTCATGTATTTCAAAGCATTTCTGAAAATACTCCTTATAACTACCCTTTGATAGTATAGTGGTAGACAACAGTCAAGAAATGCCATCCATACATGTAAAACCTGCTGGCATCTTAAGTCTAAGAATAAACATAATTTCACCATATGTGTAATGCACCTAATGATGCCGATCCATAATGTGATTAACACAGGTGGGGTATCCAATGTTGGGTTCAGTTCCTGAGCCCTTTAGTCTTTTAGTAGATTTAAACATAAAATCCCCTAAGTATTACTCAAGCTAAAGACTTTCTGTTTGAGTCGCTGAAGTTTCCTCAGCTTCAGCTCTTTAGGTCCTTAGAAGATTGGGAAGTATCTTCACTTCAGTTTATGCAGCGGTACAGAAACTGAAGAAGGTCTTTGGAAAGAGCTTCAGTTCAACTTGGTTGACAATTCCAAGCTAAACGTTGTCTATCTCCTTAATAGAAGATTAAATGTTTGTTTCACTTCTAGAAGGTTTACAAGGCGGGAAAAAGATTGCTTTATGTCGAAAGGAATAAAGCAATCTATATGGAAAAGACTACTTCTAAAGTTGGTATATAAGTACAACAACTTTTCCTTAAAGGATTGTACCTGGTACGTTAGAGAACGTCTGCATTAAATGGTACTGCAACCACCCATTAGATGCATGACACACGTACTAGGTTAACTTGTAAACCCTAATCCCTTTGCCTGTAAAAGGAAAGGGATTCCCAGAGTAAATGTCATCTCTTCCAATTAATGTGATACATATTAAAGAGTTCATTTATCTCTCAAATAAATTGAACGGTACTACTGAAGCTAAAGCTTCAGTTTAGTCATAAGTAGTTTGTTTTCTTACTCTCTTAACTTTGGTTAAAGTTTAAGTTCGAAGGAGATAACACCCCAATTATCATTCAACCACCTTGTTGTTCTGCAAGCAAGGTGTCATAGATTGAGCTATTGAAAGTTTTAATATAATTTCCTAGTGGTTTACATAAGTAAACTTGCAGGTTATACGGTGGTGGCGGTATCCCATTCCAGCTGAAGTCGGATTCATTACCACATGCTCATACTCAAACTACAAAGACATACTATAAGCATCAAGATTCAAGAATCAAGAAAGCTCAAGAATTAAAGACAAAGACTTCCGCAAACTCTGATATTAAAGATCTTCCTTTAAGATATCAAGTCTATTAAAGGAGATTGTTAGCAAGCTTTCAAGATGATGCAAAGTATGAGCATGTTGGTCAAGACACAAGATCGCAAGGTGGCAAAGACGATCAAGACTAAAGGATAAAGATTTAAAGATCTCGGACGTATAAACGAAGTCGAAAGACAATGACAAAGGCTAAAGATCAAATATCACATAGCATGAAGGAATAAGCCTACAACGTAGACAGAGACAAAGATCACAAGAGCTTAACGACAAAAGCAATCTCATTGATCTCACGAAGGAGTGTCACAATGAACTCACTTTGGGGGAGATTGTTAGCCTTAAAAACTGATTTAAACAAGGAAGTTCGTTCATTAAAAGTATTAGGTCTCAATTATTTAATTATGTAACGTTGTAATAGGCTAGAACGGGTAAACGGGCTCGTTTATGTAAGCTAATCGGTCACATGTATCGGGCGTAAGCCCAACTAATTCCGAGCCCGGCCCGTAGAAATACCAAGGCATGAAAGCCTCTTGGTTTAACTATAAATACACCTCTCCAATGATGGAGAGGGTGTTGGTCTCATTTGTAATTTTCACTTGCAAGTAAATCAACCATTCTCTTTCATTTCTCTCTCTCGTTTCTCTCTTTAACTTCTCACTAAACTTCTTCTCATTTCCTTCTCTTTTCTTCTACAATTCGTGTGATAAGTATGAAGTGTAAGTGATTAAGGGTTGTCGACAAGTAGTTAATTAGTTTAATCAAACCTCTTCCTCAAACCCAAGATTTTACTTGCTTCTAAAAAAATATAAAAACGCAAAAATAATCGTCTCTCAACCTCTAGACCTTAGTAACCATACAATTCGAGCCTACCCTAATTATTCCCTTAGAGAATGATAATAACCCCCCGAGTCTTCCCTATACTACACTACAACGGTTAGGTACACTGCATAGGAGGGTTGTAAAACTTCTGCGTTTACAACATCCGTAACAATTTCTTTTGATGTAAGAGGGCCAATATGTAATATATATTTTTTTAGGATTGAGATTCTCTAATATTTGTGTCTCAAGTTGTGTAATGTTTAACCAATAACATAAAAGTAAATAAAATTATGGATTTATTGTTATGTGAAATATGGGACCCACAAATTTAAACCCACTCACAACATGCTAACATGCGAAAAACATGAGAGAATAGAACATTAGAGAATCTCATTCCATTTTTTTATCATACAAAAATGCACTAGGAGACAAAGTTGTGAGAACGACCCTTTTAGTCCATTCAAAGCTTCGCAATGACAACATACACAATCCCGTTGAAGCGAAGTATAAGGAAGCGTCAACATATATCGAGAAAGGTAATAATATTCGCTAAGATTTTTTCAAAACTAACTTTATAGGAACCTGAGAGCTAATCTAAACTTGCACTATTAGTGTTAGGGTTTGTCTAATGAGTACTCATAGGGCATTAGTTTACTTAAACTTTCCTTTAAAATCGGAAAATACATTCATCTATATACTAGAAAGCATTTCAAAAATTTGTCGTTATCCTCTATTGGGCTCAACTGTGTGTTTTGGTCCATTACATTTGGGCTGTCTTTTTTATTTCTTTCCCTTTTTTGTTTCTTTTTCAGTTCCATTTTGTTCATGACTGTTCTATTCTATCACACAAATGCCTTCGGCGAGAATTGAACTACAACCTCCAGGTTGGTGGGAAACTCACATACCACTAGACCAAAGGCCTTGGATGGTTTAAAATTGCCAACTCCCGACTAATTAGGCCAACTAGGACATGTGCCGATTGCCTAGGGTCGGGTCCTTGGGAAAAGGTCTGGTTGGCATCAAAAGATGCATGAGATCAGGGTATTCCTACCATTGTACACCTTTTTGGTTAAAATTTGTATTATTTGACATGTATATCCAATCTTAACATAACCATTCGTTTTTTCAGAAAATATTAGAAGATTGATTTCACTATATGAGAAGGTGGTCCGCTTCAAGAAGGAAGTGCGGTATCAGAGTAGAAGAAGTCTTGAAACATGTACTTCAGCTTTCATAATGTCTTTACATTTGTCAGTCGAGTATGAGCATGTGGCTATGAATCTTGACTTGTCTTGAACCAGCTGCGGCCACCAACGGGATTTCCCGCATGAATGGGTTAGTGATAAACAAAATATATGGACGAAAGTGTCTTTGTCACTTTGTCGAATACAATTGCAATAACCACGGTTTCTCGTTAATCAATATAAATACTGCATGTGATCAGGTAGAATTCCGAAGAATCTCCTTGACAGGGTTTCCATATGCCACTAGCCCGTTCTCTTTACGAAGCATCATCAAAGCAGACATACGGTATGGACATGTGAACCAGTAAGACAAAGTCTCACTGATTGAATCAAAAATTGATTTGAAAATCAATCGATGTGTCACTTGCTAAAGTGATTTTGTGACACATTGAGAGTTTTATGCATTTCAAAATTCATCAACCGTCAATCCATAGTCTGGACCGAATCAATATCTAGTATCACAAGTTTGATCCATTTAGGATCTCACAAGTCACCTACCACAGAGCTTGTTTGATGTTGGATCTAGAAGAATTTCCATCGTCATTGTGAATACTTAAGTATCACTTTGATGTTCAGTCTAAAATCACAAAGATAATGCGTAGGACTCTTAAGATATTACTTGTTTTCACAGTGTGTGAGAAACAAATATATTAGAATAGTGTCCTAGTGAGATTTATTGATGATCTCATTATGGCTTTTTGTACTCAATAGTGCCCCTTGTTTTTAGTAATCCAGAGGCTAGAGCAGTCTGCCCCTTTTCTAATACCGTAGTTATCTAGTACCTTTGTGTTCAGGAGACGTATGAGAGCTAAAATCAATAGAAATATGTGTAATCTCTGTGAGGAATGAAACAAGAGTCTTTTGAGAGACCTTGAGTGGCTAGGAGGGTTGTGCGGTCACATTCAATGAAGTCCATGTGATGAACTATCTTCAATAAATAAACAACCGCTTAAGTGTTTCTGATATTGCGATATGTATTAACCCGGTTTCTGCCCTAAGTGTTAAGGAGGGCTTCTTTCTTTTACCCTCTTTTATCTTACAATTTTCTTTTTCATTCTTTAACCACTTCAAATGCTTACCAGCCTTCATCACTAAACACCTTGTTGTTTGTTCCTAGGTTAGCTCTATCATGTTGCAGGTTTTCCCTTTTCTCACAT
The DNA here is from genome assembly GCA_026074375.1 of Tanacetum coccineum. Classification (NCBI taxonomy): domain Eukaryota; kingdom Viridiplantae; phylum Streptophyta; class Magnoliopsida; order Asterales; family Asteraceae; genus Tanacetum; species Tanacetum coccineum. The sequence goes on along the minus strand of BQNB010004303.1, from coordinate 15,182 downwards.
TTTCTCCTTTTTAATCATACCTAAGAACTTCTATTCTATCTAATGGAATGTCCCTGGGTAGATCCCTTCTATTCTGGCTGGATCGTGGGAACTAACACCAATACCTAACCACCTTATAACTCTAAAAATTAAATACATGGTCGGTCTTTTGGTATTGCCACAATTGCCATTAAAACCATTTGAAAAACATCGATCAAGGTACTTTATAATATAAATCAAAACATTTAGTACCTCGATGGTTTTTAACTTTCAAATTTGCTCCCCTTGTGTATGTGCATCGATATTCAAAAATGTTTAGCACATACGAGGAAGAAGCTGCACTAGAGTCATTAAAATCACATTTTACATGTTATATATTTTAATCACATTTTCTCCCCTTATCAAAAATGTCAAATCTCTTGATATTTTGGATATCAACTGATTTACATGTGTATGAAAATTATTTGGGGAGAAAAATGTTCTAATTATATATCAAGCCTTTTATCGGGAACATTTTGATGTTCCCCCTTAATTTCTGAGGGTATTATATGGTGTTTGAGTGCGTTAATTTGAAATTTTTTGACTTTACTAAGAAATTCTTGAAAATTCATTCTCAAACATTATATATATGCCTAATTTTAGTCTAACACTACTTATTTACATATTCACAAGATTTATAATTATGAAGTTTGACCTGAAAGAGTAGGATAAAATATGACAAAGTCATATTGTCCGCTGAAGTAGTCTGCGGTCTTTCCTGTAATCTCTACCACCAACAAACTTTTCCAAGCTCCTCATGATTCGTCTATCCAGCAGCTTTTGATTGATGGCTTTGATCATGATGCGGGTCCTTTGTTGATCCAATCTGGTTCATAGCCTCCTCCTCAGGCCTATGTTATACCCCAAGTGTAACTCGTGAAGCATTTGATCTAGAGTGTCACGAAATGAAATGAGAGTGTCATCACTGAACTTGTGAAGTTCATCAGCATGCATGAATCTTTTTCGTTTTAGCTTGTCTTCATAGATCACACCTTGAGGGTTTGAAAGAGTGGTATATGCTGGTCTGCGGGACAAATCCACATCTCGAGTTCTTGGCTTGGTAAGGTTGAGCTTCTTCTGGTAACTTTCTACCCCCAGCTGAAGGTCTTCAAACCGATATGGAACTAAATTTGTCAATCAGACTCTTCAAGAATTTTATAAAAATTTCAGCATCTCGCATCAAATATCTATTGCTCGCACTCCTTAACAAAACAGCGTTGTCAAAAGAAGTAACCGGACTCTAGTGGAATCTGCTCGTACAATGTTGATATTTTTAAAAGCTCCATTATTTTTGTAGGCCAAAGAATCAATACAGCTTGTTATACCCAAAACCGTTCCCTGATCCGTCTTCGATACAACAAAACTCAATATGAGCTGATGCATGACAAGAAGTCGGAATTATCATTTTTTCATGTCTTTGGTTCACTCTGTTATCCGACCAAGGACAGTGAGAACTTGGGTAAACTAAACGCAAAGGCCGATATTGGTATTTTTGTTGGTTACGCGCCCGCAAAGAAAGCTTTCAGAATCTATAACAGGAGAACCCTGAAAATCATGAAAACCATTCATGTAACGTTCAATGAGCTAACAGCAATGGCTTCTGAACTAGGGATGGCAACGGGCGAGAAAAAAAACCCTAACCTATGGGTACCCGCACGTAAATGGGCGGGTAATCTTGTTATTTTTCACCCGCGGGTGGGTTGTGGGAGAAAACTTATACCCATCGGTGGGTGGCGGGTAGGTGACAGATAATGCATACCCATCATGGGTGTACCCATTTAAGAAACCCACAAGTGTACCCGCCTAAATACCTACGGGTGTACACCTAAACCCATTTGTGTTAAAATAAAATTTGTTATACTACTTAAATATTTGTGAGGTTGGTTCTATATATTTAATAACTATCAACGTCTCTACACTACAGAGTAAACTAATAGTTTCTTTGAGTTACAAGACTAAAATATGAATATGAAAGATCAAACTTTTAAAGATTTATATATGATTTATCTCAGTACATGTATGTGACTTGGTGTAATGATGATTAATTTTTCTAGTTTCATACATGTCATTAAGTATTTTGTGAACTTGGTATTTAGAAGATTGATACGATGTCTTATTACCTAGTTTCATAGTTAGTTTACATATCATGGTTTTATGATTTTGTTCCATAATACAAACCCACGGGTTTACCCACGGGCGATGGGTACCTACGGGGATGGATATGGGTAAAAAGTTATACCTATTGGTGGGTGACGGGTGAGAAAAAAATCACGGGTTCGGGTGACGGGTTTGATAAACCCATACCCATTACCCGCGGGTGCCATCCATATTATGAACAATTTAGTTCAGGACCAGGGCTTCAATCTATGACTCCTGCAACATCCAGTTCAGGTTTCATACCAAACCATGTTCTTTAACAACCTTTTAATCCACCAACCAGAAATGATTAGGATCGTTTGTACCAACCGAGATCCTATGAATACTTTAATCCTCCACCGAGTGCTATTTCTACAGTTCAAGTAGCTGCTACACCAAGATCCGTGGATATAGCCGATTCACCTGTGTCAACTTTAATTGACCAATGTACCATCATCAAGTATCCCATCAACAAAGAACAAGAATAATCTCCAATTATCTCTAAAGGTGTTGAAGAATCCCCCAAAACACCACACTTTCATGATGATCCTCTTCATGAAACTCTTCATGAAGACTCAACTTCTCAAGGATCATCATCTAATGTGCGGCCATCCCACACTCCATTTAAACTTCTTGGTAAATGGACTAAGAATAATCCAATAGCAAATGTGATCGGAGATCCTTCTCGCCCAGTCTCCACCAGAAAGTAACTTCAGACTGACACTATGTGGTGTTATTTTGGTGCCTTTCTTTCAATGCAAGAAGAAATACATGAATTCAAGAGGCCGCAAGTATGGGAATTAGTACCGTGTCCAGATCTCGTAATGTTGATGTTTTATAATAAGGACTTGATCTGCTTATGTTAAGGTAGTAACATGGATTTTACTATATATGAATTGAAATTTGTAAACTAATATGGTCTAAGATTTTAAATTAGTTTAGTCAGATTATAGAAGTATTTAAGTTTTGACATTCACTTCATGCGTATGGTTTAATTTTCAAATGGCCATGCAATTTATATTTTACGTACAATGGCAGCGATTAAATAGATTGCTAGATAATAATGGGTCCCTTAATTTAATTTGTAAATTATAAAGCCTACAAAAAAAAGTAGTACTTAATATAGTAAGTAGATATTACATTGATGAAAATACTGGAAAATTACGAGTTGTTATATATGATATGATGTCCATTTTTCTACTATCACAAGAATTCTCTAAGGGTGCAGTCGATCCAACACTATTCACCAAAAAAGCAGGCCGCGACATCTTATTGGTATAAATTTATGTCGACGATATAATTTTTGCCTTTACTAATCCGGATATGTGTGATGAATTTGCTAAAATAATGACTTCTAATTATAAGATGTCGATGATGGGTCAAATGACTTTCTTTTTAGGACTTCAGATTTCTCAAAGTCCAAGAGACATCTTTATTAACCAGTCCAATTATGCTCTTAAAATAATAAAGAAATATGGTATGCTATCTAGTGATTCCGTTGACACCCCTATGGTGGACAAAAGTAAATTGGATAAAGATCTACAGGGGAAGTCAGTCGATCCCACAAATTACCATGGTATGATTGGTTTCTTAATGTATCTTACATCCAGCAGACCAGACCTAGTATTTGCAGTGTGCATGCGTGCCCGGTATCAGGCAAAGCCTACCGAAAGCACCTACATGCAGTTAAGCGGATCTTTCGATACCTGAAAGGAACCATTGATATGGGTCTTTGGTATTCGAAAGATTCTTGCATTACTCTAACAGCATATGCAGATGCAGACCATGTCGGGTGTCAAGATACTAGATAAAGCACATCTGAAAGTGCATAATTCTTGGGAGATAAACTTGTTAGCTGGTCATCCAAAAAGCAAAAGAGCACTGCTATCTCCAGTACAGAGGCGGAATATATTGCTTTATCTAGGTGTTGTACTTAAATCTTATGGATGAGATCACAACTAACAAACTATGGGCTTAAATTCAACAAGATTCCTCTGTACTGTGATAACAAGAGTGCAATCACTTTATGCTGCAACAATGTTCAACACTCGAGATCCAAGCATACAGATGTGGGATACATTTTTATTAAGGAGCAAGTGGAGAATGGAGTATTGGAACTCTACTTTGTCAGAACCGAATATCAACTTGCAGACATCTTCACAAAAGCCTTGCCACGAGAAAGATTCAACTTCTTTGTCAAAAAGCTAGGTATGAAAAGCATGTCTCCTGAAACGTTAAAGAGTCTGGTAGAGGAAGAAGACGAGTAATAATGGTAACTTATGTTATATCCTATGTATCATATGTATATAAGAAAATATAAAAACTCAAAAAGATTTTTCATTTTAATATAAATTTTTCAAAAAGAAAATAGAAAATTAAAAAAATCATAAAATATGAAATATAAAAAAATATAGGTTTTTCATGACATGTCTTCTAAAAATCGATAACATTTACGGCTTTATAAATGTCATTAAATAATAATACGAGGCTGTAAATGAAGTTCGAGCAGAAGTTCAAAATGTTTTAAAACATGTCATATGGCTTGCTATTATTTTAGATAGCAACCCAGTCATCAATTTAAAGGCAAGTATTTCAACAAAAAGAAAACTTGACCTCACAACGGGAAATTAATTCTTCTCGGGTATGAATTACTTTATATTCATACAAAGGCTTGTGTTTACTTTGCAACACAACCCGTGCTTTTTTTATACAAATGAATGTACGTATCAGTGCATTTATTTGTCAAAATAAGAGAGATCTTATTTTTATGGTGTTGATGTTAAAGTGAAATTAAACATCCCAAAGTTTCATCAGAAAATGATTGTGTAAAAGGCATTTGACCACTCAAACAATGTCTACAGCTCTTTAAATAGAAAACATGACATTATTTGAGGGGGAGAAAATGTTAAATTATCTTCTTCAAAATTCATCATGTGAGAAAGGAAAACGGTTTTTAAACAATAACGGATTAATATTTAAAGGGGAGTTAATTAAATTTAACTCATTTGGGCTTTATATGTTATGTGTTTTTATCTTGAGTCTAGGTTAATAAATCTTTAGGACTAATTGTCCAAAAGTGGATCTAGATTTTGCCTTAAGAAAGTATTAGTGAAAAATGCAAGGGAGTATAAACATTAGGGGGTAGTTTTTCCAAAAACAAAAGTTTTTGAAACAACAAACACCCCCCACCGGTGCTCTCTTTCACATCACAAACCAGACTGTTATCCCAAATATTATCCAAATCACAACAATAAGCAACACAGTAATAAGGCTAATGGAATAAGCTAGAAAATAGAGAAAGGAAAGTTGAAAGATTAGATTAGAGAGAGAGAAAGGAGGTGGAGGATTCACACATATGCTACACACACATGAAATGAACCAACACCCTCTCCATGTGTGGAGAGGGTTCTATTTATAGTCTCATAGCCTTACTTGGCGTATGGAATTTCTCCTTGGGCTGGGCTTGGCTTATGTTGGGCTTTGAAACATGACTCTTAGAGAACCAAACACCCTCTCCAGTGTGGAGTATGGGTTCATTATATGAGCCTGCTATGGAGAAGGGTATTTTTAGTCCATGCCACAAGGTTGGCGTATGGGCTATGTTTTGGGCTGGGCTTGGCTTATGTTGGGCTTTGAGCCTAATACATGGACAATATTAGCTTAAAGTCCAAGCCCGTTGAACCCGACTAGCCTATTACATTACAAGACTAATTATTACAAAGACGACCGACGACATTCTTGTTTGACTTATATAAAAATAAGGCTAACAATCTACCCTAATGTTGAGGTTGAATTTTATCTCCCCAATGTTGACATTCTTATAGGAGGTTATCTTGATTTGACTCTTGAGATTTGCCTTCTTTGGTCTTGTCTTCGTCTTTTCTTGTTTGTAATGGCTTTGTTACTTCATGCTTTGTGATCTTAATCTTGAGCCTTCATCATTTGACTTTGAGTTCTTGAGATCTTTCATCTTGCATCATCTCCTTGACTTGAACCATCTTGATTTGACTTTCTTGATCAACTTGTGCTTTTGACCGACATGCTCGTACTTGTCTTGAAAGCCAGCACAAACTCTTCTTCATCATGCCTAACAATCTCCCTTATTGAATGTGACTAAGGCTAACAATTCCCAAAGGATGATTCATTGTTTGACTTTGAATATCTCTGATGATGAAGAAGTTCGTGATTATCAGAGTTGCTGAATTTGATATGAACTTGAGATTTATGACATATTACATTCTTGTTCAGCAGTAACAGTCTTGATGTTGAATGATTGACTTTTAAAGCTTGAGTATGAGCATGTGGTAATGAATCCGACTTAGCTGGAATGAGGCTGCAACACCGACGTTTGTACCTGCATTTGAATGTTAGTAATAAACAACAGATATGGACGAATATGGTTTGTCATTCGTCGAGATTTTGTTGCAATAACCTCTGGTTCCGTGAGGACCAACCTGTGATCAGGTAGGTTCAATTTGAAAGAACCTCCTTGACAGGATTTCCAGCTTAAAGCGTAGGATCTTCTAACACATGTGTATTAGATTAACCATGCTTGCATGTTATTATCGGAACATCTCAAAGCAGACAGCACGATAAGAGTGAATCAGATAGTTACTATCTTTCTGATTAATTTGTCCATTCATTTACTAGACCAAAATTGATATCCAGTTAGCACAAGATCGATTCATATAGAATCTCGCAAGTCACCTACCGTAGTGTTGTTTGATGATGACACTGGAAGGATTTCCATTCGTCACTATGAAACTAAAGAGTGTCACTCTAAATGTTCTGTCAAGATCTCAAGGATAATGTGTAGGACTCTTTGTTACAACTTAAGAACGTAATGGTGTTTAACAAGTGTATTTTGACATTGTGTCTTAATGAGATTTATAATTTGATCTCTCTTGGCTCTAGACTCGATTTGTGCACTTTGGTTTTTGTAATCGGAGGCTGGAGCTGACTACCACCTTTTCAATATCAACAATCTCGGAGTGAGAAAGTTAATAGATAATGTGTGTATGTCTGTGACAAATAAGACAAGTTTCTTTTGAGAGAAACTCGAATGGCTGGGAAGGGTTATGCATTGCATCACTGGGTCCATGACGTCTTTCTTCAATACCAACGATCATCTTTGTGATTTTGATAGATTATGTATTGACCTGGTTTTTGCCTAAGTTGTGTGGAGGGTTTCTTTCTTTTCACCCTTTATCCATACATTTCTTTTTAATTCTTTAACCCCTTCAATGCTTACCAAGACGTCATCACTAACACCTTGTTGTGATTGTTCCAGTGTTAGCTCAACCTTAGTCGGCATTATTCTCGTTTCTCATTATTCTCCAAATCATACCTTAGGACTTCTAATTCTATCTATGGAATGTACATGGGTAGATCTCTCCGGTTCGGGTTGGATTGTAAGACTTATATCTAACCTTAACCTCCTTATGACTTCATCGACATCGTGAGATTAATTGGTTGTTGGGTATAGAGATCAAACCATAAAACCTTTGATACAGACATTTTGAAATACTCCCTCTACACATGTGCATCGATATTCGAAATGATTTCGCACATAAAGGAAAGAGTTAAGCACTTAGAGTCTTAAAGATCACAATATTCTTGATCACAATTTAATCATATTTTCTCCCCTTATATAAAATATTAAATCCCTTAGTATTTGAAATACCCTAATTGATTGAAATTTATGACATGAAAAATTCAATGGGGAGAAAAATGTTTCCACAAGATTGCATGAATTAGTGAACATTTTTGTGATTGCTCCCCTTCAACAATATATGCGGGATACCAAAGATTTTTAAAACTTGACATTACAAGGAAAAATGATATGACACCACAAATATGTTAAAGAGGGGGTGAGATACCTTAGTGAATAGTGTATATTATAATTTGACATTGAAATACCACATTTTAATTTCACTGAATGTTTTTGGATACATAAGATTGACATTTATAAGATGTACCCAAAATACATTAAAAGGCTTTATTTTAAAAGCTCCCCCTCAAAAATTGATTCACTTGTTAATATGACATTTTTGAGCATTATTTTACCAATTGTACCACTTATACACATTGAATATTGTACCAATTGTTAAAGATCTTGAGGAAGGGAATGTTAAACACATAATTTTAACAAATACCACTTATTATGAGTACCACAAAGTATATTTTAAGCAATTTGACATTGAAAGTTCTTTTTGAAAAATTATGTTCAATGGTTTTTAAAACGCATGATAGAAGACTTCTCTTCTATTTGTAGATTAAGCGCACTGAAGCGTACACTTTCCTAACATTTGGGTCTAGGTTACAGTCTGAGGTAACTGTAAGCCATTGTCATGAGCCCAAAGATACACTTTCCTTACTTTGAGGTCCGAATTATGCAATGAAATGTACATAAGTCATTGAGAAAATTTAGAAATGACATGTTTTGAAACGTTTGAACTCTTGCTCGAACTTCATTTACACACCCGTGTCAATGTTAATCGACATTTCTAGGTGTCACACCCCGACAAAGGAGGAAACTCGGGAATGCAAGATAATGATCAATCATAACACAAGATACAAAATAGAGAAAACTACATTGCATAAACTCCAAGTGCTATGAAGACCATCAACCTTAAACAAACTCAAGTGATGTCCCAACTCGCTACTAAAATCCACAATCTCTTACACTTATTCAACTGCCCACACAAGGGACCATAATCCAAACTTAATCCAAAACATCTAAAAACCATATTCAAACAACAAGCAAGCAAGACTTCAAACGAAAATCCTCACGGGATACTTCTAAGTCTGCTATCACAATCACCAAACTACTCTTCTTTCACTTCACCTGAAAATGATACTCGAAAACGTCAACAATAATGTTGGTGAGATGTAGGTTGCCTTTAAAAACAAAAGTTGTGCCAAATATTTCAAAGTGGGACAATTGTGCTATATGACAGTGGAAATATCGGCTAACATTCCAAGACATCAGCCATACCGCTAGTCAGTATCTAACATCATAATTAAACCGAGTCGCAACTTCTAAATCACTAACGCACCTAAAGGGCCTACCAGCTGGAGCACTATATTAGGGCGAACCACATAGAACCTTGCATGCCAAACACAACACATGCAAGTACCACACAGAACCTTGCATGCCAAAGACAGCACATGCAAGTACCACACAGAACATTTCCATGCCAAACATAGTACATGCAAGTAACTCAACACATAATATTCACATAGCAGTCATAAGCACATAACTTATCCCAAAAACAAATCCACATTTCACACAGATCAATTCAAAACATTTTAAAACACATTTGAGTATCATTTTCCCCCAACAGAAAAACAGTAGAAAAATAGGGCTACGAGAACTCACCTCAAGCATAGTCCTTAGCAAACCCATCTCATATAACACAAGCAAATGCAACGACGGCCCACACATGACTAGTCCAGTTAATGTCCCATTAACATCATTCAAAAACAATCTTCACGCCTTTGATGCAGAGTGTTTAGACGCGTTGTTCAATTACCCAAAACCAGTTTAGTGGTTGTGATGGCTGACGACTATAACTCCACCAATCATATCAATTCTATTCCCTGATAATAACATACGTATTTATTTAGAGAAAATAAATTATAGTAATATAAAATAAATATTTATAATTAATAATTATAAATATATTACGACAAGTCCATTCGGTAACCCTTAGACACTTCAAAATATCAGTATCCGTTGAAAATAAACGTTTACTCATAATAAACACATTAGAGAAGTTTTGAGAAAAAATATATTTTTTGTCTTTTAGTGAGAATTTAGTAAATATATAAAAATAATTAAATATTTATTTTATTATTAAATCTAAACATCATGTTTTTAAGAAAATTTCTAAGTATAAACTTTTTACGAAATTTCGACATGACTCGTACGTTTATACAACGTTTTCCAAGGTTTCAAACCTTATTTTCAACATTTTTCACAAATTTGACACTTTTTGACAAAATTTCAAACTCTCAATCGTTAACGCTTACCAACACGTTTTTTTCAAAATATCGTTTAATATTACTTTGTAAATACATTTCCACTTTCAAAAGTTCATCAAAATTCTCATAACTACTAAATATCGCTTATTGGACTTTAAGGCCCAACGAGGGTCCATTAGGACTTTTATAAGTCAAAAATATAACAAAAGTCCAGAACCAAGGTCCATTTACATTTATAAAAGTATATAATATAACGTAGAAAATTAATCGGACACAATAAGACCTCCATTAAGCCGCGGCTTAAATAGACTTATTGGGCCGTGAGTCCAATAGCTCAACAAATACTTGTATTTAAGCTGAAACAAGCTATAAAAAAAAAAAAAAAAAAAAAAGCCTTTTTTTACGTATCGGCATTTGGTTACTACATAGCCGCTAAAAATAGTCCACAACATACGCCATAACACAAAAATAATCAAAATCACTTTCCTAGTGATTTTGGGCAGATTTTGTGGCATATAAGCCCAAAATAAGCCAAGAAATAGATTAAAAATAAGTCTGAATAAGCCATACAAGCTACTATAAAAAATAAGCATTCTAGGATCATATATTATTCAACCATCATGACCACGACATCAAAATACAAAAAACCTCTTTTTTCTTTTTCTTACTACACGAACCAAAACGCTATTTTTTTTCGTTTCGCTTTGAAAATCAATTTTTCACAACTGTCCAAACTTGTACATACTAACATCTATGCATCAAAATAAACCCAAAAGTGACAACGAAATTTAAATTTGAAAACTTACAAGAAAATCTTAGAAAATGTATATTTCGACACGAACCGGACAACCCAAACTTTGTTTAAATGAATACCATAACAATCGTATCACCCGGAATATACGTTTCTCGATCAAAGTCTGGAATTTTTATTTGGTGGTTATGTGGTGGGGTGGGCCTGACAAAACACTCACACACTCTTAGTGTGTGTTTTTTTGAAAATGAAATTGATAAGGTTATGGAAGAAATGGTATCTTATGTACTTCCTTAGATAAGATAGCCTAAATTAAGCCAATTTTTTTCCCTCCCTTACTTGTAACCGGTCAATGCATCTATGGGTGTCGGGTCTTTCTTTTCAAGCAAGTCTTTAGCAACCCAATCTCAATCACACAAGAAAATGCAACGACGCCCGCACACGACCTAGTCCAGTTAATGTCCTAATTAATCATCCAATTCCAAAACATTCCTCACGTTTGATGCATAGTGTTTTAGATGCGTTGTACAATTACCCAAAACAGTTTAGTGGTGTGATGGTTGACGACTTAACTCCACAATCATATCAATCTCATTCCTCGATAATACATACTTATACTATTTAGCGTAAATAGATAAGTAATATAATAAATATTTATAATTATTAATTATAAATATATCTCGACAAGTACATTTGGTACACCTTAGTCACTTCAAAATAATCATTATACGGTTGAAAATAAAATGTTTACTCATAATAAACACTTTAGAGAAGTTTCGAGAAAAAATATTTTTTTTGTCTTTTAGTGAATTTATTAAATAAATAAAATAAAGTAATTAAATATTATTTTATTATTTAAAAATCCAAATCATGTTTTTTTGTTTTTAAGAAAATTTTCTAAGTATAAACTTTTTACGAAATTTCTGACATGGACTCGTACGTTTATACATGTTTTTTCCAATGTTTTGCAAACCTTATTTTCAAACATTTTTCACAATTCGACACTTTTTGGACAAAATTTCAAAATCTCAACGTTTAATGCTTTACCAACAATGTTTTTTTTTCCAAAATATCGTTCAATATCACTACGTAAATCCTTTTCTACTTTCAATAGGTCATCAAAAATTAGAAAATAGATAAGTAATATAAATAAATATTTATAATTAATAATTATAAATATATTTCGACAAGTCCATTCGGTAACCCTTAGACACTTTAAAATAATCATTATACGGCTGAAAATGAAACGTTTACTCATAATAAAAACATTAGAGAAGTTTCAAGAAAAATTATATTTTTCGTCTTTTAGTGAATTTATTAAATAAATAAAATAATTAAATATTATTTTATTATTTAAAATCAAAAATCATGTTTTTAAGAAAATTTCTAAGTATAAACTTTTTACGAAATTTCGACATGACCCGTACGTTTATAAAACGTTTTCTAAGGTTTCAAACCTTATTTTTAACAATTTTTCACAAATTCGACACTTTTTGATAAAATTTCAAAATCTCAATCTTTAACACTTACCAACACTTTTCCCCCAAAATATCATTCAATATCACTTCGTAAATACATTTCTACTTTCAAAAGTCCGTCAAAATTCTCATAACTACTAATTATTGCTTATTGGGCTTTAAGGCCCAACAAGGGTCCATTAGGACTTTTATAAGTCAAAAATATAATCCAAGTCCAAAACCGAGGTCCATTTACATATTTAAGTATATACTTATAAGTAGAAAATAATATGGACTACAATAAGCCCTCCCATTAAGTCGCGGCTTAAATAGACTTATTGGGCCGCGAGTCCAATAGCTCAAAAATACGTATATTAAGATTGAAAATAAGCTAATAAGCTACGTATCGCATTTGGTTACTACCATAAGCCTCAAAAATAGTCCACAACATACGCCATAACACAAAAATAATCAAAATCACTTTCCTAGTGATTTTGGGAAGATTTCGTGGCATATAAGCCCAAAATAAGCCAAGAAATAGCTTAAAAATAAGCCCGAATAAGCTATACAAGCTACTATCCAAAAATAAGCATTCTAGCATTATATATTATTCAACCATCACGACCACGACATCAAAACTACAAAAACCCTCTTTTTCCTTTTCTTACTACACGAACCAAACACCCTCTTTTTCTTTCGTTTCGCTTCCAAAAATCAATTTTCACAACGATCAACTTGTACAACTAACATCTATGCATCAAAATAAACCCAAAAGGACAAACGAAATTTAAATTTGAAAACTTACAAGAAAATCTTCAAAAATGTATATTTCGACACGAACCGGACAACCCAAACGTTGTTTAAATGAATACCCAAACACTCGTATCAACCCGGAATATCACGTTCTCGATCAAAGTTGGAATTTTTATGGTGGTTTGTTGTTGGTGAGGTCGGACGAACACACACACACACACACACACTCTTAGGTGTGTGTTTTTTTTGAAAATGAAATGATAAGGATTATGGGAAGAAAATGGTATCTTATGTACATCCTTAGACAAGTTAGCTAAAATTAAGCCATCTTGTCTCCCCTCCCTTACTTGTAACCGGTCAAGGCATCCTATGGGTGTCGGGTCTTTCTTTTCGTGTCGGGATCACTTAAATACTCGTAAAACTCAACCGTAAAATTTACCCCAAAGTTAATTAGCATTTTTATTCACTTTAAAAATACTTTTCCATTAACCTAGAGTATTCACATGACATATTTTCACTTTAAACCCTTTCAAAACTCACTTGGACATTAACGGACGTGTCAGACTCGTTTTTCGGCATTTCTCAAAATTCACGGGTCGAACCACCCGGAATACGAATAACACAATAATACCTTCCAAAAGGGATTATTAATCACAATAAACCTCAAATCATCACATATCTCATAAAATCACCACCGTCAACACGGTACAAAATCTGAATAAACTGACAAAAGTCAAATAGTCAAAGGACTATTAATGAAATATTCAGAACACAAAAAGGGCAAAGGTTACATTCTACCCCCTTTAAAAGAATTTCGTCCCCGAAATTCAACTACTAACATTACTAAACAAATGCGGGTACTTCAATTTCATCTGATCTTCACGTTCCCACGTGAATTTAGGGCCACGTTTCGAATTCCACCGAACCTTGACGATGGCAATCCTACTACGCTTCAACTTCTTAAACTCTCTTTCCAAAATTTCCACAGGCTCTTCCACAAAATTTAACTTAGCATCAACTCGAATCTCAACCAAAGGCACTTTCAGTGTTGGATCAGCCAAACACTTCTTAAGGTTTGATGCATGGAACGTGTCATGAACACCATTCAATTCCTCTGGCAAATCTAACCGATAGGCCACAGGGCTTACTTTCTCAATAATCTCAAACGGTCCAACAAACCTAGGTGTTAACTTCCCTTTCTTCCCAAAGTATACCACACCTTTCCAAAGTGACACTTTGAGCAAGACATAGGGCCTGTTTGTTTATTTTTTTATTAAGTTCTGTAAAATTAAAGTGTCTGTCTAGATATATGTTGTCTGTTTGTTTATAGATATATGACTGTTTGTTTTATGTGCTGAATAAAGTGTTTGAATTGAAGAAAATTACTTTTATACCCTGAAAAGCAGTTATGTGGGATTATATGTGAAAAAGTAGGAGGATAAATTTGTAAACTTATTATTTAAGTCATGGACTTAATATGGAGACCCTCCCCCTCATGGCTTTTCCTAGAAAGTCATTTGTTAACTTTAAGCACAAGACAAACAAGCATTTAATGACTTAATTAATTCACCAAATTTTCAATTAAGACTCGTTAAGTATTTATCAAACACTACCATAGTCACCTACACTAAACTATAGAGGCTTCCTCCTCTTATCAGCATAACTTTTCTGACGATCACGCGCAGCCTTAAGTCTATCCTTAATCTGTGAGATCTTCTCAGTAGTCTCTTGCACTAACTCAGGTCCTATAAACTGACCTTCTCCCACCTCAACCTACATAATTGGCGAACGACACTTTCTAACATACAATGCCTCAAACGAAGCACATCTCACACTAGAATGATAACTATTATTATATGAAAACTCAACCAACGGAAGATGAACATCCCAACTTCCCCCGAAGTCCAGGACACACGCTCTAAGCATGTCTTCCAAAGTCTGAATAGTACGCTCACTCTGACCATCGGTCTGAGGGTGATAATCCGTATGCATGTCTAAACGAGTCCCTAATGCCTCTGGCATTGACTGCCAAAACCTTGAGGTGAAACGACTATCACGATCCTATATAATCGAGATCGGCA